>RJWM01006694.1:0-82672 GCA_004363535.1 Dasyprocta punctata
TACTCATATGATTGGATCAATCTTGCATGTCTATATCTGTTAATGTAAGAAACCATTTTAAAGATAACGATGCGCAAATTGCAACCATTGTCAAGCTTCTATCTTCCGGTTTTGTAAACCTGCAATGTTGTGTATTTATGCTAGTTGTTTGCTTGTCTCTTTTGCTTGTTGTTTTTACTATATATGTCGTTTTTTTTTTTGTTGTTGTTGTAGTTTTTGTTTGTTTTGTTTTTTCTTCGCTTAAATAAAATTAAAAAAAAAAAAAAACACAATTGCTGCCAAGCGAGCTGCCAGGTGTGCTGAGCTAGTATGGGTTTTGTTTTCTTCAACTAAGAGTGTTCAGCATTATAAAAGATGATGGAAGGACTTGAATGTGTGACTCTACAGCCACCCATCTCTGAGGGAATTGGGAAGCGGATATCCCAGAAGCACAAATATAAACAAGAGAAGGGAAAAGAAAGATTTCAGAAGTCAGACACAAGACAGACAATTCCTACAACAGATTATAAATTCATAGTAACAGAAAATCAAGTGTCACCCTGAGGAGCCCCTAAGGACTCTTTAGAGACTAAGTCAGATGAAGCTTTTTTCTATTCTTTATGTATTTTAGCAGTGATTCCTTACCAGCTGTGTTATTTTTGTTTTATTTAAATAAAAATGTAAGTGTATTAGTCTGTTTTCTGCTTCTATAGTAAAATACCCAAGGCTGGGTTCTTTATGACAGAGAGGTTTATTAACGCACACTTTTGGGTGGCTCCATCGCTCGGCCTTTGGTGAGGGCCTCCCTGGCTGTGTCACAGCAGGGCGGTGTTGCAGCAGGAGTGTGTGTGAGAGGACAGGGCGCAGAGTGACACGGGAAGCCAGAGAGACTCAGGGCCAGACTTGTCCTTTCAAACAGCTAATTCTCACGGAAAGCAACTCCGTCCACGAGACCAAGTTATTCCCTTCCAAGTGTGATATCTCCAATGAAGCTTGATTACTTTCCACTCGGCCATGCATTGAAGGAGTCCACCACCTCTGAATACAGTACAGTACTGACTCAGTGGAAACTAAGTCTCTAGCATATGCTCGCATGGGGCACCAGCCACATCCAAACTCTAGCACTGTGTATGTGGACTGAAACTATTAACAAGTTGATTATGATGGAAAAAAATGCTTTTCACATTTTATCTCACAATACCTTTGTGACTATAGTAGAAAACCCAGAATTTGGTAATAGTTGCAATTAGAAACTCAAAAATATAAAGTGCAAAATAAAAGATAGATTATAGGAGGTAGGGAGATGTTTCTCAAATAGGAAGGGGAAAGATACGGAGGGTGGAAGAGGAAGGGGAAAGAGAGAAAAAAAAAGTTACAGAAAAATACAGAGGTTTTGCAAATGGGAAGGAGACTAAGCCTTGGAAGGAGCAGCGAGGAAGGGGAGGAGGAGGGGACAGAGAAGAATTAAGGTGTATTACGTACATGTGCAAACTCCCCACAATAAATGTCATCATTATGCGCCGCAGACATGGACTGATAAAAAGTAGTTGCAGTAAAGAAATTTCAAAGTCTACTTTAATAAAGAGTTTGAAGCTGCTTTTGACAAAAAGCTTTAGAAAGGTGGAGAATGCTAATACTAACAATAAATGCTAATAATACTGTTTTGACTATACAAGAATTTGGACTTGCTGTTGATAATGACTAATTTGAAATAGTTTTTCTGTTACATGGGAAAATGCTAGCATAATGCTGTACAAAAAAGGGTGTACACAAAATTGTATGCATAGAATGATCTTAATTAGATTAAAAAAACTACCCAGAATAAAATTTATGGAATATATATTAAAATTTAAAAATGACTAGCTTTGGATTATAGAATCTATATATCTATCTTACATTATTTTGGTAATTAGAGCTAAAGTTCAAAAAGAACAAAATGGCTTTGGACCTTTGATAGCAGGGAAAATAAATATAAGATGTATTAACTCATACTGTGATAAATTTGAGGAAAAGTAGGCAGTTTTCCTGGCACTAAACTCTGTGAGATTTTTTCACATGGAGTTGTTTTTCACAAGAAATCAATATCATCTCCAGGGTCTCCTCCAGCACAGAGTTATAGTTATACTGGACGTAGAATTCATATTATTGTTTGACCTTTCATCAGAACCAAAGGCCTAAGAGTAAAAATGAAGTTGGTGGAGTTTAACCTGGGAGGAATTGCACTAACTAAGGAGGTGAGCTCTGAGTGCTTAACCTGGTCTAAAAATAGGTCTCAGACTATTGACTCAACCACCGAATCATTGACTGAACCAAGGTCACAGAGAGTGTTAATGGCAGAGGCAGAATTACACCTCTATCTCTTGACTTTCTAGCCTCACAATACTGCCCATCCTTCTGCGTTACCCTGAAAGAAGGAATGTGGAGACTACTTCAACTTCTATGATCGCTACCCATCACTAACCATCTCTCACTGCAAAACATTCCATATATATGTATCTCCCCTACCTCTTATGTCAAAATTTTTTTATACAGAACTCTATTTTTTTTGGCAAAGGAAGTGGGGAGAAAAATGTACACGTACAGTATGTATGTGTGTGTTTCTAAGACTGACAAAGGCTTGAAATTAGAGCATATTCTATATCCAAATTTTACCCACGAGAGTCCAAACTGGAAACTGTTGCTCTTCAATGATTAATGGAGAGAAATTATGGGATAACTGATGGGAAATTTGCAAGATGCTTTTAATGTAATTAAAAATAATGTCTCTATTGACTCTTAACTCTTTTCAAAGCCAAGTACTGGCTTTTTTCCAGGGCTAACACATTTCATTCATTACCAGGAGAATGCATTTAAAGAAAAGGGAAAATTCCTTCCATCTCTGGATTCGTATTTTTTGACAAAATAGTAGTTAGTGAAATTTAATATTAGTTTGCTAAAAACAGCATAAAAGAATCACTAGCTAAGCAGTCACACTGGCCAGAGGGGAACCAGGAACCCAAGCCCTCCTCCATGAGCCAGCAGAAGTTGTGCCAGCCTGAGGAGAACCAGGCAGTCACAGCCCCTGCCTGTGAGCCTGCCATCATGCAGGCCAGGAGACAAGAAGAGCTGCCCCTCACCCAGCAACCAGCTGACCTGAAGAAACACAAACTGAGATGATAGCAACTGAAGTAAAACCATTTAACACTTGCCTTATTTGATTTTGCAGGCCTAAAGCCAGTAGTTTGAGCAACTATTTAGAGGTTAGCAAGAGGCATTATGGCAAAAAAGACTTCCTTCCAGTGGACATATTTGGCCCCTTTGTCAAAAATAAGGTGGCTGAATGTATTTGGAGTTGTGTCTGTGTCTTTTATTCTGTTCTGCTGATCCTCAGGCCTGCTTTTTTTGCCAGTATCATGCTGATTTTATCACAGTAGCTTTGTAATATAATTTGAAGAAAGGGATTGTGATACCCACTGACTTGCCTTTTACCCAGAATTGATTTTGGTATTGTAGGTCTTTTCTGGTTCCAAATGAATTTTTGTAATATTTTCTCTAGTTCTGTGAGGTATGCTAATGGTATTTTGATTGGAATTGCATTAAATCTGTATAACAATTCAATTTTACTTCATAAAGAGTGGGTATCATTAAGAAATCAACCAATAACAAATGCTGGTGGGGTTGTGGGGGAAAAGAAACCCTTCTCCATTGTTGGTGGGAATGTAGACAGGTGCAACCATTGTGGATATCAATGTGGGGATTCCTTGATAAAGCAGAATTAGAGGTCCCATAAAACCCAGCTATTCACCTTCTGGGTATCTTCCCAGAAGAATGAAAAATATAATACCACAGCAATATATATGCACCCATGCTTATAGCAGCAAAATTTGTAATAGTTAAATCTTGGAAAGAACCTAAATACCCATCAACTAAGGAATGGATAAAAGAGGTATGTTTTTTTTTCAAATATAATGGTATACTACTCAGCTACAAAGAAGGATAAACTTGAGATTTTTATAGGTAAATGGATGCAACTCAAGACCATACTTATAAGTGAAATAAATCAGACCCACATATGTAAACATAACACAGCCTCACAGTATGGGAAGCTGAACAAGTAACTAGGACCCAAAATGTACAATAAATATTGTGAATTGGGAAGAAACTGTTCAAAAGAAAAAAACTGTAATGGGGAAGGGGAAAAGGAAGGAAAAAGGAAAAAAAATATATGTATAAACAAGATCGTTAAGATAGTTATACTCTTAGTTCACTGAAAAGAAAAGTTCGTGCCAATATTGTTTGGACAGTATCTTATGCATATATCTTATGCCCTGAATAACTACTCTGAAGATAACAATATACAATGTATTAATTATTGTTACTCTCCTATTATCTTGTTTTGAAATTGTTTTATTTTTTTTTCTTCCTTAGAAAATAAAAGACAAGTGAGTGAGCCAAGCCAGTGAGACTGTGCCTTACCAGAAGGTGGAGATATTTGCGTGGCTAGTGTTGCGGGACTCGTGAGGACTGTGAGGGGTAGGAAGTAGGAAGTAGTCAGAGAGGAAAATAGCATTTTTGGTTTGAAGATTGAAATCGCAGTGATGCCACACAACTGAGCTCTGAAATGTGTGGAGAGGGGAGAGGGGAAAAGATTCGGCTTACCCAGGATGAGACATTTAAAAGGAACATATGTGGAAAATCACTGAAAATCAATGTCAAACTCAGAAGAAAAGACTGGGCTGATGTTTTAATTTTAGAATCTTTAAAGTAAGGTGAAAGTTGAGGGCAGGAAAACAGAAAATAAAAAGAAAATAAGAGTAACAACCCTGGGGTGTACTATGAAGGAGAGGAACTAAGATAAGACATCGTTATAAGAAATACCGATGTGGTAGGAAGAGAATGAAGAGGACAGTATTGTGTAAATCACATTAGAGATGGTGTTTTTGCTGGGATTGACAGTTCACAGTCAAACCAACTCTAAGTAAACTTGGTGATAAAGTGAATTTTTTTACTCATGGAACACAATACTTTGGAGGTAAGCCAGGCTTAGGACAGGTGTTTTAATCACAGATCCATCATCTCTTTCTCATTGTCAGTAATCCTTCCTCTGGTGGTGCGTTCAACCTAGCTGTAGCAGTGAAGATTCATAAAGCCAAGGCCTCCCATTCAGCGGCCCTTGCTCGAGTATGAGGAACTTACCCTCCCTCCATTTCCATTAATCTTATACTTCCGCTGTGTTGGCGTGGCTTACCCGTTCTTCAGCTATTTCCTATGGCCAATAGAATTCCATGAGCTGTTTTGGGCCTGGCTTTGTTTTCTCCCTCCCTTTCTTCTTTTTATCTTTTATCTTTTCTTTTCTCTCTTTTCTTTTCCAGTTTTCTCTAGTATTGGGATTGAAGTAAAGGTCTCATTCTGCTAGGTAAGAGCTCTACCACTGAGTCATATTCCCAGACCCCAAATCCCAAGTGTTTTGGAGACAAGTTCTTGTTAAGTTTAGACTGGTCTCTAAATTGTGATCTTTCTGCCTCAGGCTCCCAAGTAGCTGGGGTTACAGATATGCTCCACCATGCATAGGTCGGTCTGGGTTTCTGAACTGGTCACTAGCATAGAAGATAGAGGTTGGGATCCCTGCTGTGCAGAAGGGACTCATGGATCCTCTTCTGTATCAGTGCAATAGTGCTAACCAAGGAGGTCAAGATGGAATGGTGTAGGTTGGGGAGGTTCCACTGCACAAGTCAAGGGAAGGAAGCTTCAAAATAACAAAGTGGTCATTTACAACAAAATTGTAGTTGAGATCAAGTGTGATGGGTGTTATACAGGGACCATTAAGCCTGTCAATCCTTGGATCACGTGGTCATTGGTGAACTTGGGTGAGAATTTTCAGGGAAGATCTATGGTAGCTCATACACAATACTCTTGTCTCTCCATGAAGAGGAGAGGTAGAAAACAGTTGTAATTCAATGAAACACCTAAGTTGGTCGGAAAATATTATTTTATTTCTTGATAAGTTTGTATTACCTCATGCCTTCCTAGGTTGAAAAGAAGAAAAGTAATCTTATTATGTAAAAAGAGTGACAATTTTGTGAACAAAAAGAGGACATTAGCAAAAAGAGTGATGAATACAGGTGACCCAAGGGAAAGTAATCACTGAAGACATGGTAGAATTTCCATCCAATAGAATTTCACTGGAATCAGAATCATGTAACTTTTTGGTATGGTGGCTTGTTCAGTTTCTTGGCTTGGATGATAAATTGACATATTTAGTTTATAAGTTCAGCCTTAGCAAGACTATAGGCACTTTGTGTTTGCATGATAATTACTGTACATTAGAAGGGAGAGTCAACCATTTTCTGAGTGTGGCCAGCCACTCAGAAGATTGGTAGGTAAGAAAGCAGTAGCACATGTTTTGTCAATGTCAGGCCATAGAATTTCCAGTTTTCCAATGCTCACTCAAAGCATAAGATACAGTTTCAAACTCTAGGGTCAAAAATTTTAATATTATTCATTCTGTGATGTTAATAATATTCATACTCTTAAAGATATCTTCATGTGGCTCACAAGTATGTTTTAGTTTTCAAGGAAAGTAATTCTAGGAATGGTCCCTATTTCATTCTTCACTTGTACAGCATTTTCCACAATTCACTCAGTTATCTCTCCCCAGTTATAATGATTGAATGAATTAAGAACAGATGACATTCTTTTTATTTCCTAAATGGGGAAACAGATCTGAAGACTTTCTAAATGACTGGTTTGAAAGTTACCAATTTTTCTGAGTGATGACTTAGTCCAGGTTGTAACTTCCATAACAGATGGGGATAGACAAGGTATGATCAAAATATATGCTGAAGGCTTAATTTAAACAAATATTACAGTAAAACACATTGTCACCAATCTTTCTTGAAATCTTCTCCGCATACCCTTTCCCTATCATTCATACCAATTCCTGAAGCCATTCTGGAAACCCTCTTTCAGGAGCCTCCTTGGTTGCGCTGTTGCATCTGCCTTCATGTCTTGAATCAATTCAAGATGTTGACCTTTCATGGTTATTTTGACCTTGGGGAAGAGCTGGAAGTCACATGGTGCCACATCCAGTGAATGTGAATGAGAACACACCATGATGATTTTTCTGAGCTTCCTTTTCCATTAGATGGACCTCAGCAGCAACATTCACCATATTTTTCCCCGTGAAGGCAAGAGAGGACTTTCAGAGCTGCTTCAGAAGGGAGAAGAATGAATGGATGAATGTTTGAGGTGAGGGAAGATCTTGAGTGGGTTAATGGCAATGTATCTTTTACTGTCATACATTTAAAAAATTTTAAACATCCACTGTATGCATTTTGATTCCACCCTGTAGAAAGGTATAAAGAATGAGACTGGGGGGCCTGTGATTAGGTGAGCAGCACTGAGTTCCTGGGTCCATTTTCACTCACACTGGGCCAGCCAGACTTGGGTGAGGGCGTCTTCCAAAGCAAACGACTGGGCTGATGATTGACCCAGGCTCAGCCCAGGGGTGAAAATGTGTAGAAAGTTCATTTACACAGTGCCATATTTTGAAAGGGTTTTAAAGAACTTTCTCCTGTACAATAAGTCCCTGACTTGTAACCGAGTTCTATTCCAGGAGAACATTTATAAGTCAGATTTGTTCGTAAGTCTGACAAAGTGAGGCTTATATACTTTCGATACAAACATACAATAAAGCATAAAAAACCCAAACACACACAAAAATACTCTAAATAAACTATCTTTACTTTTACAGTTACCGTAAAGTGATGGCAGAGTGCAGATACAGGGGACTGCGTGGCTATCACCTTGGGCGTCCTAGTGGTCCCGTCCACATCACCACTGTTTTTCCTGTGCTTCTGGACATCCGGGGCCCCGACTGGGCCCTGTACCACTGCACACTATCGCACCACACAGCAAACACGCAGCTGCACAGCTGGGACAATGTCTGGTACGCTTGTGAGCCACTTCCGGGATTTATTCACAACTACGAATGTTCGTGACGCAAGGCCCATTCCTGTCTGTGAAAGTTCGTAGCTCAAATGTTCCTAAGTCGGGAACTTACTAGACTCTCTGTTTTCATTACGAGGATAACAAGGCCCAGGGAATTACTATTTGGGTAAGAGGCAATATCTTAGCCACTAATTTGCTGATTCCTAGCCCAGTGCGTGCCCTACGACTATAACTTTTGACTTGAAGTCACAATGACAAGCATAAACCTGCGAGAAAGGCGTCAACACAAAGGCATGTAGTGTGGGTCAGAGTTTTACCTCCCCTCAAAATCCAGAGCAGGAAGGAAGGGTTGTTTCCCAAACACCCGGGGAAGAAGCTACTATGTACATAGCAGGGCAAAAGAACTTCAAAATAAGAGGTGAACATTTCACAACGTAACTTGTTAGAAACATGGCTGAAGAACTGCAAAGTTAGGTGTTGGAACATATCCTGCATTCTCTGAAATGATACATATTTGAAAATTTCCTCTAGCGTTGATATAATTTGTCTTGATTTGGGGAGAAACCGTCTAATATTTTATATTGCAGATGCTTTCCAGTAATAGATAGCTCCCTTCTGGGAGATGGGGTGGGGTGGAGCAGGGAATGCGACTAACTTCTGGCTGATTTATTTCCCTCAGAGCAAGAAACAAATAGCCTTGTTTATTATTAGTCATAGTTATTATACTATTCATAATCCATGTTCCCATAAGAATACTATTGCAATGATGAATGACAACTTATATATGGAGCAGAATAAATTTATTGCGGGAAGCATTTGTAGTGACACGAACAAGAAATTAGGTCTGCAATATGTTCAGGCCATGCTGGGCAAGTCCCATTTTGCTCAAGAACTCACCTTAGAAGGATCAGAACAAGGAGACACATTCTAAATTCGTGTTAGATCGCAAGCTCCCCTCTCTGAAGACTGAGCCATTTCTTATTCATTTTTTAATTTCTGAGTCTCATTTGTATTACATGATGAAATAAATGTTGAGTAGAATATGTTGAAAGTAGGTGACTTTTCCATTGTGATTTTTCCCATCACCGTGATTAATGTATTTGGAATACTTACTGTGGGTTAGAAACTGTTCTCATTCAAACTTCACAATAATCTTGTAAGGTCGACAGCTTCATCACCACTGATGTGTACGCGCAGAAAAATAGGCTTAAAAAGACTGCGTAATTTGTAAAATTAAACAATACATCTAAGTAAGTTGTACAATGAGATTTAGTCACAGGTATTATACTAGTTGTAATGCTACTGCCTTGTTTACTCTACTCTTCCCTCAATCACCCTGCTCTTCTTTCAATATCACCCTACTACCTGCTTGCTGTTTGGGGTGTAGGTGTGTGTGTGTGTGTAGTGTGGGTGAGGATATATTTTCCTCCAAAACATTAATAATTTATACCACTGTAATTTATTTTACTATTTTCCATTTCCTCATTTAATTATACTGTAATATTCAATTTTTTCTTTGAAATTTCCCCCCACTAATATCTCTCAATTCTTGTGTCGTACTATGTCATGCTATTATAAAACCTTTTAATATCCTCTTGCGTCATCTCTTCTCATTTCTCTTATTTTTCAGAAAGTTTTGCTATTTCTTCACATTATTCTATTTTCTTTCCTTATAATGTGTTATGTTAAGAATGCGTGATGATCTAGGGTCTTATCACTCCAACCTTGCTGTAGTTGTTCATATATATATAATTTTTTTCTGAAATTTTATTAGCATCTTCTCTGGACCCAGAAAAGGTAGAGAATTTGAGAGAGCAATTATTTTAACTCATATATTAGTTATCCCAATGAGGGGCCTGGCTGTTTCTGTTGGTCAATATGTTCTGAAAAGAAGGTGGCAAACATAAGCAGGGGTAGAAAAATGATTCAATGTATTTTCATTTGTTTTTTGTAGAATAAGGCATGGTGGTACCCAGCAGGAAATTTTCTGCAGTTTGAGGATTACAAGTAAGAGAGGCTGGTTTGGCAGAAAAAAAAAAAAAAGTAGGCATTTTCTGTTTTGACAATAATGGCTATAATTCATTGCATATTTACTGTGTGCTAGTTGATGAAACTGGGTCTCCTTACCTATGAGTACAGCCAACGGCAAAGCAAAAATATTTGGAAGAAAATTCCGGAAAGTTCCAAAGAGCAAAACTTGAATTTGCTGTGTTCCAAGCGCTACACTGAATCAGTTCGAATGGAGGCCCTTCGTGGCCTTCCGCCGTCGCACACACCCTCCGTCTCTTCTAGCGCTTGAGCACTGTTCACTCTGCATCTTGTTTACGTTCTGTGTAGTGAGGCCAACGATGGTTGCATCTGTACTGAACACAGAAGGCTCTTTTTTCCTTGTGCTTATTCCCTCACCCATACAGTATAGCAATTACTGGCACAGTGTTTACATTACATCTGGCATCATAAGCTAAGACCGAGATGATTGGAGTATACGGCAGACACGCATAGGCTGTTTACGAGTGATTCACCAGCCTGTGTAAGTGACCTGAGCACCCAGCCTAAGCTCATGCTATGTCATCGAGACTGTATTCTCACAGCTCCATGCCCTGTATCTCTTCTGGCCTCCCCAAGTCTATGAAGTAGGTAGCACCGTTCTATATTTTGTCAGAGACACCGAGACAGAGAACCAGACTGACTAGGTTATATAGCAACCTCATTCTGGGAATTCACACTGGGGTTCAAGTCTAAAATTTTTGAGATGGTTTGCAGGGCCCCCCACAACTGGACCTCTGCTTCTTATCAGCATCACTGTATACCACCCAAATTCAACCGCACAGGTTTTTCCTCTCTGTTTTCTTAAGTATGTCTTGTTTATAGGTGTGCATTTTCCAAAGAATTTCATTTTACTTCTCCAAGCACACAAATGACTTCCTTTCTCAGCAGCCTCTTAGATTTTGGTAGGATCGTGTGACTGAGGGAATGGGAGGGAAAGTGTGTACATCACTCCCTGTTGCACATGTGGAATTACTAATCATGGTTAAGTCACTGTAAGTTCTTTTGTAAAAGGCCAGGTGGTAAACATTCTGGGCTTTTCTGTTCATACAGTCTTTTGCAAATACTCAGCTCTGGTGTTGTAGTGTTGAAATGGCCTTAGGCCTTATGTCAGTGAATGGGTTTCAATAAAACTTTATTTATAAGACCAGACACTGGCCAGATTTAGTTTTCCAAGCCTCTGCTTCAGAGTTTCTTTTTCTATCAGTCTAGACTCATCAACCCTTTGCCTGGGTATGCTGTTCTCCATACCTCAGGCCATGGGTTGAATTCAGTTTGTGTCCTCTGAAAGTCCATATGATTAAAGTCTTGGTCTCCAGGGTGTCACCGACAGGAGGTGGAGCCTAGGCAGTAGGTCCTGGGTCATTAAGGGCATGCTCTCAGAAGGTGCTTTTCATGGATCCTTGGAGTTCTTCTGCAGGGTTGTTATGAAAGTCTGAGTTTGGGCCTACCCAGCTGTCTCTGCTTCCTGGTTTGAGATGTGACCACTCACCCTGGCGCGTGCTGCTGTGATGGTTATGTGCAGCCTCTCCAGGAGCTCCTCACTAGAACTGAGCCTGTGCAGGTGCCATGTCCCCGAGCCTACAAAACCATAAGCAAGAGCAGCCTCCCTTTCTTCCTAGGTAGTGCGGCTCAGATATTTCATTATAGTGGTGAAAATCTGACTAAGACATCTTGGCTGCAGCCACAGTTCCTTCCGGAAGGAGGATGCTTCCCTTGTTTGCCTCCCCGTGGTTTCTCTGCCTCCCCGTCAGCTGGGTGAGGACTCATGATTCTGGGTTCCCAGAGCAGCCACCCGCACTGCCCTTTTCATAACAAGCTTCCATTTATAACCATTGGTTTGATTTCTATCCTCCTCACTATGTTGAGAGCTTTGGGAGAAAAGGAAGGAAGCCACATCTGTTCCAGTCACTATTTTATCTTAAGAGCCTCGTGCAAGACCTGTAGGTCCTATAAACACTTGTTCATTCAATGGGTCACTACAAGGCGCATGTTATTAATCACTGCTGTCAATATATAGAAATTGGGAAACACATCTTGCCTTCCCCTTGCCTCTTCTCCTTCTTCTTGTCCTTTAGTCTCTGAGTTCAGCATAGCCAATAAGAAACCAAAACCCACAATTACAGTATAATGGTCATACACTCGAGTGGAGAAAATACCGCAGAGATATTTCTCCTCAGGCATATTTCTTTGGTGTAAATACTCACCTTGTCTCCACCTCAGTTGATATTCTCTCTTTAGGATCACAGATCTCAGCATGTCATCTCACAGAAGTGATCTCCGCCACAGCTCTGGTAGTCAGCTCTGCCTTGAGCCCCATTAAACAGGAAGAGACTATTTGTGACGCTCTGTCATCACGTTGCCTGACACCTACAAATTGGAAAAGCTTTCAATTCTTTCTCACTGTTGTGGATATCAGGTTCATGAACCACTCCAAATGGTCAAATACAACTTTACCATGTACCCAGGAGAGGAGAGGAGAGGAAAGGGGAGGGGAGGGGAGGAGAGGAAAGGGGAGGGGGGAGCGGGGGAGGAGAAGAGAAGAGGAGGAGAAGAGAAGATAAGAGAAGAAAAGAGAAGAGAAGAGGCTTCCTACTTTCAGGTTAGAGAGCAAATATAAGCAATTCTGGCACCTTAGAGTAGCATAAGAACAAAAAGATGTGTAAAAATGATGGCAGAACTGCTGGTATAAAACACTTCTAATGAATCTTTGGTTTGATTTGATAAAAATTTTAGGCTGGTGAGCACAAATACTGTTATGGGAAAATTCACAAGGCAGCTAAAATTACTATAATCTTCTTAAATTATAGCTGAGTAGTGGAGAGTGCTTTTGAATTCCTACTTTCATTTAGTTTTCATTAAAACAACTAAAATTTCCTTCTCATGCTTGTTGGGACATCTCAGCAATGTAACTTTCTTTTCCAGCTCAAATACATATTGTTCCATTTATTTCTTGTAGGTCCCTCAGCATCATGGATTTCCCAGTGGTATCTATCAGCCCAGAGTAGAAAAGACAAGTTCTCCATCTTGGAAAAACTTAAAGCATTCTATCAAAAGGCAGCATCAGTTAGCCTCTTCCCTTGCTGTGTGGTCATGGAGAATGAACAGGAGTCTGTGTAGGTCAGGAAAGAAGGAATTGTGTTAAGGAGTATTAACTCCTAAAGACATCTAGCCACTATGTCTTTCACTCTGAGGTTCAGTCTAAGAAGTAGCTTAAATATATTTTTTGGAGAATAAAACTATATTACTTTTTTGTTTAGAAAAACTTCACTGGGCCCACACTAGGAGTTCAGAATATCTGATCTCAATTCGTTTACAGAAATGAAGCATCCCCTCAAAATCAGGTTACCAGACAGAAGCTAGAATCTTTACTTCTGGAAGAGAAAATGTTATGGCTTGTGTCTAGATGTCCCCCTAAAGACTCATGCTATCATCCGTGGGGCTCTTTTGAAGGTGGCTGAATCTGGAGTGTGTGATGCTGGGATTGATTCGATTGATTCATGGTGCCATGCCAGGATCAAGAGCACTGGGATGAAGGGTGTGAGTGCTGCCCGCCCTAAGGAGCTTGGGTAAGATAGAAGGGATGGAAAGAGCTGTGGTCATCCCTGTTGCTTTGCTACCTTCTGCCCCCATAAACTGTTTCTCCTTTGCAAAGCCCCTCTGCCATGCCATCCTGCCTTGAAGCCAGCCAATTAGGAACTGAAACCTCTACTAACTGTGAGCTAAATAAACCTTTCCTCCTTTACCTTTGGATATTGGGTCTTTTGTCTCAGAAGTGAGAAAATTAACTAAAACAGAAGATAATCAAAATCTTCTAACTGCATTGTATCTTGTCCTTAGAATGTAAGCGTTCATTGCAGTGTGCCGTAAGCATTTGTGGAATATCTGAATGAATGAATTGTGAGAATGAATAAATGAAGGAAGGATATCTATCAAGATAACCAGTTTGACATCTGGCCTCAGATCCTTTTTTTTTTTTCCTTTTGATGGCACCAGGGATGGAACTCACAATCTCGCACCTGCCAGACAGGTGCTTAAGCCACTGAGCCAAACTCCAGCCCTAGATTTTTTGAGGCAGGGCTGCACTATGTAGCTCAGGCCGGCCTTGCATTCACATTGTAGCCCAAGCCAGCCTCGAACTCACAATGTTCCTCCTACCTCAGCCTCCCGAGTGCTGGGATTAAAGACGTGTGCCACCATGCCCGGCTTTCAGATCCTTTGTTAAGTGACTCTATAAGAAAACTAACATGCAGTGCTTTTACATAGCTTCTAAAAGTATCTGGCCTCACTACTCTTTGACCAGATGTAAATTATCAAGTAATCACTGCCTTCAACTTCAGAGGAGGGCACCTATGTCTGCTGTGTTCTACTCAACACTCAAGAAGCAAAGAAAATATTGTCATTCTGAACACAGACACAATTAAGGACTTCAGTCAGTCACATTTGAAATGCAAAGCTTCAGATTATGCCTTCTGATGGGATTCAGTGTGATCATTAGGATAAGTACACCACAGACCTTCAATATATATGATGAGGCAAATGTAATAAGGGGCAAAGGAATTTTTCCTCTGCCTTTTCATCTTATTTTGCAAATATGAATGCTTCTGTGTGCTATAATTCTTTGCAATAACATTTCATTTTTCAGCTAAACTGCTGTGTCCAACATATTTCAAGCTAATTATTTGGCATCATAAAATTGTATTCTGTTGTCTAAGAATAGCTTTGCAACATTCTTGTTTTTTTTTTTAAATCAGAGCATTAGTGATTCTAAAATTGTTTGTTTAAATGTAAAAACAAATAATGGTTCTCTGTCTAGGTTGCCTAGTACCATTGCTGTGTGGGGAGATGCCATGGCCTGGGGAAACCATCTTGAGCTATTGTGCTTAGATGCTTGGTTCTTCTAATTCATTTACCGTATTTCTTTCTCCCCTCATCTTCCTCCTTTCCTTTCCTCTCTTCTCCGCTCCCCTTATTTCCTTCCCTCCTTTTCTTTTTTTCTTCAAAGTATGTTTTTCTATTATGGAAGATTTAGGGACTGGAAAGCAGTAAATGTAAGAGCTAAAAGGCACTCTACTTACTCCTACCAACATTCATTCATTCTACAAATATTCACTGAGTAGCTATTAGGCATTGGGCATTTCTAAATACCCATTTTAATGGAGCTGAAGACCGCTATGTAAAATATTCTTTAAGAAAAATGTAACAAGATAAAGTGCACTATTGTTCTCTGTCCCTCATTCTCAAACTTCATCCTTCCATGACCACCTTCCTCTTCCTGCTTTTCAGAAACTCCCTTTCCAGCTCACTAGGATTTCCTAGTCCTCCAGTACGCTTCTTTATGCTGACACAAGACTTACTTTCAAGAAGAGCTCTGGTTAGGGATAATGACAAGCTAAAAATGGCATATGGTAGTCTATAGTGGTTTGAGGTTCTTGGTTTTTTAGGGCTCAATAAAGGGAGTTTTAAAAAAAAGCAGACAGCAGATGTTTACCTGTGATAGAGGTACATGAACTAAATAAAACAGAAGACTTTGATAGAATTTCTCTTAGTCTTTGATGCATAAAAGGAGGAAATGTTATTTAATTATAATTTGGTCAAATCTTTAAAAATCACATGAAGAAGTGTTAAAATTCAAAGCTCATCTTCTCTCCCCATGAGATTTTGGGCATAGAACTGATGGGGCGAAGAAATGTTTTGGGATACAGAGGAGCTTAATAGACAGGTTCTTACTGCTGCTTATGGCCCGTGATGGTCTCTTTAAGCATCCTATGTGTTCCCATAGTCATGGAAAGAGGGGGATGAATTGAAGGTGCAGGTGATTGTTAGCAACCCATCTTCCTGGCACAATGTCTGATCCTCTGACAATATGGACAGTGGTCCACTCGCTTAATGGATGTCATCCAATCCTGCAGAAAGAGTGTGCATCCTATAGCTTTGAGTGCTGGAGTCTTAAGCTACTGAGAGATCAAAGGGAAGAGCCTTTCCTCTAGGTTCTTGAATATCGAGACTGTTCTCTAAAGAGATTTTTTCCTTCTGCCCTTTGCTGAGTTGCAACATTAATTTGCATTCCAACTGAGTGGGAATGCAATGTCTTTTGATAAAAATGCCTTTTGATCATATACCAGCGTGGGGCCATCAGAACACTGATGACATTCAACCACAAAAGAAAACTCGGGATGGAAGGATCCCAAAGTGACCTTGTGACAAAGGGACTTCCGCGCACCAGCACACATCTCTGGCGATGGGATCACACAATGAATGAACTGTGGCCAGCTGACATTTCATCTATGAGTCACTTCTCAAGCATTTGGAGAGGGTGCATTGATCCCACTCTCACGGAAACCCCCAAGAACTCTCATGAAATGCCTACTTTCATTTCACTTTTGTTAAAACAACTAAACTTCCCTTCTCACAATTGTTGGGACATCGCAACAGCCTACTCCTTTATTTCCCAGCTTGCAACCCAAACAAATATTGTTTCATTTATTTCTTGTGGGTACCCCAACGTCATAGCAATGGTAACTTTTTTTTTTAACATGGAAAAGCAAGTCCTAGGACTCCCTGTGGGTGGCAGTATTGTTCACAAGTCCATGATTTAGATAAGAAATTAGGCACCTGCTAGGGAATTGATGAAGGGGCATGGCTTTATATTAGCAAAATGAGCAAAGTATAAAATGGGGACTTCTTTGGGCTCACAATATAACCAAAGACCCCAGAGACACACACTTGAACACGTACATGAAACTCCCAAACAGAGGATGGAAGAAATGCTCATGTCAACAGAAGCATATGGACAAAAGGGGCAATGCTAGTATTATTTCAAATAGGCTCAGTTCCAGGTAATTAATTCAATAGCGCTTAGGGTCTAGGGGCCATCCACACACAGCTGGCTGTGCAAGTTCAGATGATGTCAATTCACTAGGAATTTTCCAGGAGACAGACTCTATTACTTTCTCATCCAACTCAACAGTCCAATAATTTGCAATCCCTGTGAGTTACTAATAGATCCTTATTGTCCTCTGAGAAGAATATAGCAAGGCTGAATTAACAAGCTGCTTCACGTGTATTTATGTGCGACAGAAAAGACTCTCAGACTGATCTGAAGTGGAACTAAGCAACTTTAGCACAGTGAAACTCCCTGATAATTTTAAATGAGAAAAAAAAATCATTCCCCATATTGATTATGAAGGGGATATACATTTCTTGGGCCCAGTAGAATCAATCAGCTCTGGTCATAAGGTGCTCATGAGGGTGTTAGAGATATACGTGGTAAGGACGTTATAGAGCCACTTAGCTACTTGGTGACTGAAGGGCACAGCTGCAGATCAGTGCCCACAGACAGGTCAGTGATATGAGGAAAGCCCCTGGGGATGTGAATCTGGGAATATCCAGGTCTTCCCAGAAGATCTTCAACTGAGAGTTCCCAGACTTGTAGCTGAGTCACTGTACCTTTTATAGCATATGGTCACTGGGGTTTTCCGGGTTTCTAGAACACCAACAGAGAGGAGGCACAGATACTTCTATTTTTATTTAAATAATTAAGATAGCATATCGTTCCCACTGTGTATTGCTTGTTGTACCAGTGAATTGCCTGATATTGTGTTACACACTTTGGCTGAATCATTTAAGAACTTTCCTTCCAAGCAGCTATTGGTAATCATTTAGAAGTCTTCTAGAAAGAAGTGCCAATTGCAGAACTATTTAAGGATTAACATTTATGATGACTAGTTACTAAATGGTAGACACTGCAAAAGATGCTTTGCATGTATTATGTACTTTAATTCTTGCACATGGAAGTAGGTACAAGCATAATTTTAGGAGACAGAGGCACACAGACATTCAGCTCAATCAAAGCCATAGCTTGTAAGTGGCAGATCCAGGACCCAAATGTTGTGTTTCCTTCTTGGAGAGAAGCGGAGAGAAATTTGTGAAAACCTTTGAATTGGCTTGCAAATTTACTATATGAAGTCTGAAAACAAAATACAATGAATATTTACAATTAAAAATTTTATTATAGTAGAAGGTACATTGCTATTACTCCCTCTCAAAATACTTTCCCTTGCTTAGAACACACTTTTCTCACCATTTGTGCCACTTCCCAAGGTAGTTCTCCTGGGAGTGTCTGTCGTTGTGCTATGGTGTCTGCCTCAGTATCCTGAGCTGCTTAAAAACTTTTATTTTTCATGATCATTTTGGCTCGGGGAAGAGCCAGATGTCACCAAGTGTCAGATTCAGCGAAAGAAGTGGATTCTTATCTTCCATAATATTTGTATTTGGTCAGAATTTTCATAAGTGTTTAGAATTGATTCAGGACATTGAGGCAGCTATGATAGTCTATCTAAAGATACTCAAGAAAGAGGACTTTAGGAACTGCTTCAGAAAATGGCAAGAACCATGGGATAAGGGCATGTGAAATGAGGGGTAGTATTTATTTTACTTTATTTTAAAGAGAAAAAAACAGAAAAGAAAAAAGACAAGAGACATACAAACAACAACTACAACAACAACAAAAAACCCAAAACAATAACAATATAGGCTTTCAAAATAAGATGATAGGGATTTAACAACAATGGTTGTAATATTGTGTGTTGTTGTCTTCAAAATGAGTAGCTTGGGTTGCCAGATATAGACATGCAAAACTGATCTAACTATATGAGTATTAATTGTTCTTTTCCAAGAACAAATAAAATGAGTAGTATAATCATCTTAGCTATTTTATGTATATATAAACAATTTTAGTATTTTGAGGGGAATTAATAGCAATGTGTTTTACTGTAATATTTTAAAATGTTTTGAATACTCATCATATTTTGTGGGTATACTGTATATATTCTTTCACTTACAATTTTTGGTTGGCAGAGGGTTACAGGTTGGCTTGTCCACACTGTGGTGTTAATTATTGCATGACCTCAGATAGAATCATTTGCTTGATATCCTCCATTTTGAAAATGCTTCCCATTAGCCAAAGGGATGACATAGTAAAAGTGTCAATGGGCCAAGCACCAGTCCATATTATATAGGAAAAAGAAATAGCTTATGTTTTTATTTCAGAGAACAAAATAGGAAGGCCTATATCTGGAGATGACCATTTGATTCAGTGGTTATCACCCAGTGGCTCTGCTTTTCACTTGGATCACTCAGAGCCTGCCTACTTAGTGCCGGAACAGCTGTTTCTGTCATTACTGGAGACTGCACACTTCTTAATAGAGTTTCAGGTGTCCTCCATCTTCCTTCTCACAGATGAGACCTGAAAGATTTTTTGGATTACTCAGTTTTCCCCTTGATGAGGCCAAATACCTGACAGCAGAAGTTGAAAGAAGAGATGTATTTGACTCATGGTTTTAGAGGTTTCAGTTCATGGTTAGTGGGTTCCAAAGCAGTAAGATTCTGGAAGGATTCAGTTCATGGCATCTGGGAAGCAGAGAGTTGGGGTAGAATTGGAGGGGAAGGGACAGGGGCCAGACATTGTCTCCAATGTTCCGTATCCATGACTCACCCAAGACTATCCAGAAGTGTGCTTTATTCACCTTCTAGGCATCTCTCAAGTCAAGCAAGTTAGCAACCAATATTAGCTATCACAAGGTGTGGATACCTAGCAATGAGTCACACAGTTGTGTGGGTAACTTTTTTAAGGAACAGAATAAATAAATATGGACCAATCATCTGACATGTGAACAAGAAAAGAGCCTGCTACTCTTCAAGAGATACCTTCTGGGTCAGTGGAAGTGAATTTCCAACACTACTTAGTAGGCTATACTCCCTGCATGCTTTGTCTTCTCTGTGGTGTCTGGTGATCTTTGACTTGCTATCCAAACTCCACAGGCCACTCCTGAAATCAAACCTAGCATTATACAACAGAGATTCCCACTGGTTTCTGTAGTTGGTATTTGTTTGATAGTAACTATGGAATCTAGACATTCTCACTCGAAATCAGTAGATTCATTGGTCACTCTAGGCTACTGCGATTGCAAACATTTTTGGCATCCAAAGTATGTGCAGATGTCTATCTAGATGTTCCCCCAAAGCCTTGTGCTCTCCTAGGTGAGGCTTTTGGGAGGTGACTGGACTATGGGTGCGTGATAATTATTAGTGAATCAGTCCACTGATGGGTTCATAGCTGATTGGCTTATGTAGGAAGTAAAGTCTGGTTGGAAGAGGGAGCTCACTGGGGGCATGGCCTGGAAGGGTTTATCCCTTTCTATCTCCTCCCTTCACTCTCTCTGGCTGTCATGCCATGAGCGACTCTCCTGGGCCATGCCCCTCTGCCATGCCATCCTGCCTATTACTGACTATGGCTGAAACCTCTATAAATTGTGAGCCAAAATAAACCTTGATGCCTTTAAATCAAGCATGTCAGGTATTGTGTCTCAGTGACCAGAAATTAACTAAAACAGATTTTGGTGCCACATAAGCGGGGTTGTTTCTGTGACAACCTGATCATGTGGTTCAGAAGGTTTTGGAATTGTCTCACAGGAGGAGTTTGGAAAGATTTGGAGATGCCAGCTGGAGGAGCAGCCCTAGAATATTGTGAACTGAGGTTGGTGAAAGATTCTGGTGGGAACTCAGAAGACCAAAATGCTGAGTTCTAAAAGAGCAGACAGAAAAGACCAGGCTCAGAAAGTTTTATTTGGGAACAAGGATTCCATTGGTAGTTGGACTCCAGGTCATGTGTGTTATATTCTGGTAGAAATTTGTCAACATTTTACCCATGTCCTAAGACTTTGCAGGAGAATGATGTTAAGAACAGTGGATCAATTAATCTGGGGCGGGGGTGGATTTCAAGGCAGTCTAATGTTAAGGGTGTGGCTTGGGTACTGTTGGGGACTTTTGGCTAATTCTACCTTAAGAATCAAGAACAAACAGCACAACTGAATGATTTAAAAAGTTTTGAATTTGGCCAGAAAGGAAACTCTAGGGGAGTTGGAGCCTGCAAAGTTGGAGCAGAAGAAATACTGATGGCTGAAAATATTAGCATTTGAAAAGAAGCCTAGTATTGCATGGGAGGAGTACAGGAAAAATGGCTTAGAGACATCCTGGGAAACTGTTCATCCCCCTCCTTCGTAGGTTCAAGTGGACATGGTGAAAAGACTTTGCCTTGAGTGGAGAGCCCTAGGGTGCTCTGTTGGAGAAGGGCTGACTAGGGAATTGATTCCGTTCACCATGCTCCATTGTCAAGGAAATTTGATGCCTTTGCAATCACCATCAGGATGCAAAAGGCCGGGGTACTGCTTGAACTGGTGGCATCATCCATGTGTGCTGGCTTTATGTGCATGAAGAACACAAGAGTTGTCAAGACAAGGAGGCTTCTGTTCAGATTTCAAAAAAATTCTGAGAGGCCAGGCAGTGTGCCCCTCAGATGGAAGCACATGAAGTTGTGAGAGTAAGGCCAAAAATGCAGACTTTGAGGCAGCAGCTGGCAAAAGCAGCCAGAGCAAAAAAAGTGGGGAAGAGCAAGCGTCTTTTTTGTCCCTTATATTGTACACAGGTGAACCCCCTCCAGGGTGGGTGTAGCACTCAAAATCTCCATGCCCTCCTCTTGCACAGGATGAGGATATTTACAAAGTAAGAACCCTGGCTCCATGCTGAGTCTCTTAGTTAAACTTCTAAACTTCTCAAGTTGACACAATGTATCACCCATAACATGCAGTGAAAACACCCAATAAATTTGAAGAAACCAGTAATGTAGAATAGCTGAGGAAAACTGCAAGCAGTGAGCGAAGACATCTCAAGAGAGAAGCCATGAGGGCTATAACCACCAGCAATGCCATACAGGTGTGGCTGCCCAAGTCATTTGGTATTTACAACTTTCCACCTCTTCCCTGGGTGCTAAACATGGAGCTTCAGGATTTAGTGTTTGCCTGGTTGGGTTTTGGTCTTGTTTTGGTCCCATTCCTTTCTCTTCACCTATTTCTTCCCTTTGGAAGGGGAATGCTTACCATGTGCCTTTGTGTGTTGACAGTGTATAGCCTTATTTTATTTTTTTTTAAACAGGAGCTCACTGCTAAGAGTTTGCCTTAAATCTCAGAGGAGACTTTGGATTTGCGATTTTCAGCAATGTTGAAACTGTTAGGATTTTGACAACTCTTAGAGGTAGACTAAATGTGTTTTGCTTAAAGGGACAGGGCAAAGTGTTATGGTTTATATCTAGATGTTCCCCTAAAGCCTCATGTGCAAATGGACAGGGCTTTGGGGTGGTGACTGGATTATGTGGTCTGCTACTCATCAATGGATTATCCCCCTGATGAGTTTATAGCTAAATGTGACACTGGGAGGTGAAGCTTGGTTGCAGGAGGCCAGTCGTTGGGGAGTGCAGCCTGGGTCTACCTCCCTCCCTCCTCCCTTGATCTCTCTCTGCTTCCTGTCATCCGTGCTCTGAGCAGCTCTCCTCTGCCGTGCCTCTTTGCCATGCAATCCTGCCTTGGAGTCAGCCAACTATGGACTGAAACATCTCCAAATTTTGAACCAAAATAAAGCTGTCTTCCTTTACTTTGTGAGTGTTGGATATTCAGTGCCAGCAATGAAGAAAGTGATTAAGACAGCAGGTTATACCAAAACATTAATATTGTGAATATAAATCAAGGATCATAGGTCCTAAATTGGCATTTCTTAAAGTATTACTTGCATGGGAAAATGAGCAATTTGTTAAAAATCCAAATCTCTAAGTGACACTGATCGAATCATGGACCTGGTTTCTTGCAACCCATGTAGAAATTAGAGGAGCTAGTTCTAATTATACAGCTAGCTTGTGGTCCTCCGATCAATGGTTTGAGCATCACTTGAGAACTTGTTAGAAATAAAAATTTCTGTGCTTCCTCTAAGACGTACTCAGAAAAGGATAATAGGACTGAAAGTCTGTGTTTCTCACCCCCTTCAGGTAATTCTGCGCATCCTTAAATTTGAGAACAACTCAACTCTCTGTAGGGTGCTCTGCTGGTACAAATGAGCTGTTCAATCAGAAATATGTGAAACTGGGGCTCTAAAATCTGTGCTTTTATTTATGCTTCTCCTTTGGCCTGCCTAAGAAGATCTTTCTCATACCCTGTATAGCAATCAGGAAGCTATAGAAAGTTATGGTTGTGTGAAAGATTAATAACTGGCACTTGTATTCTTGCCAAGCATGTATACTCCTGCTCTGTGCTGTAAACCAAGTTCTCTATAAACGAATAAATGACCATTTGAAATTACTTCTAGACTGGTACTATAATGAACAATCCTTGATATAAATAAAATTAGTGGTTTAGGTACTGATAAACTCATAGATAGTTTAAGGCAAATGATGGGTAGAAACCCTCTAAAAACAGAGGGACAATGAATAATGCTCTTCAGTTTGTGTTATTCTTTTACACATTCTTATGGCAAATCAAATCCTATATGACCTTCTAGGGAGAAAGATTCTTCTCTGTTTGGAATTCATATTAGGTCATTCCTTGAACAAATATTTATGCACTCTGGAAAATCCCCAACGGGTGTGACTTTGGATGCCATTGTGTCCAGGAAAGTCAGCATCTTGAGATCAGATAAGATGGGAGTGATTTTGCTGTAAAGCTCACTCTCTTGAACAGTGATGGTGAACCTTTCAGAGACCGAGTGTCAAACTGGAACCCAAAATCTACTTATTTATTGCACAGTGTCAACACTGCAATTAAACCTCAATATTGAGGATTTAGTTTAGAAAAGAACAAATCATACATTAACATCTTTTATCTTAAAAGAAAAGCACATTAATACATGTGCCATAGGTTTGCCACCACTGCTCTAGAAAAATCAATAATGGTAGATATGATTGGTGATGTGTTCTCCACTGGAACACTATTAATAGGCTTAGTAGCTAGTTTAAAGAATGAAAGGAAATATATTTATCCCAATAGCCAAGATGTTTCTAAGGCTAAAGAGTCATTGTCTTACTGAGATGCAGCTAGTACCTACAGCAACACTGAAAGGGACCATACTGTACTGGTCAGAACTTACTGAAATGGCCTTAGCAATAGTCTCTACCACTTTTTGTTCCTCTCATTCAAGGTTAATTGTACTCTACAGAAATCATAGCCAACAGATTATTTCTTGTTAAGTTTCAGGAATATTATGTGGATAAAGTCTGTGTTTCTTGGCAGAAGTGCTTAGATCTTGACAACTTAAAGTTGCTTGGAAATGTCCAATTCCTGAGTGACATGCAATCTCCATTCTAGATCAGCTCGGCCTTCTTCCCCATGCATGCGACTTCATGATGGTATGTGTGCCAAGCAGCTACCATTGTATGGCTGATGACTTCTGGAAATAGTTGGCCCTAGAAGTGACTGTCCCCAGGAAAATCTCCTTCCTGAGAATTTTGGTACCTTTAAATGCATGTGACATTTCCTACCTAAGTAAAAAAGAAGCTTGCATGATATTCTGCTGTGGGTATTTGCACAGAAATTTGTCATTTCTGCAAGTTTGGTTCTGGCTTCCCTTCCTACTTTGATTCTGAATCTTGGTTCCTACTTTTCTTTTGGATACTTGAATTTCTTTCTCTTTCATATTCTGATTTGGAAATTGATTGCTTCCTGGGACAGGACTTTAGAAATCCATCATCTGTATCCCATACTAAAACCATGGCTATGAAGATCCTTGCTTTTCTCACTTGGACCTAGGGCAGTTGCATTTCTTTGCCTTACTTTTAGCTCCTTAAAGTGCACAGGGTATGTTCACTCATGGCTGGTGTATGGGTGCAGGAAAATCCCTGCACTTGGTGGTTCTAAGGCTCTAAAATTTCTCTGTCTTATCTTCATCTCCCTGTTACTTGGGTGTTTGCTATACCTTTGCTCATTGGATTTCTAGTCCTTTCTGTTCATTTTGGCTCCATACTGTGGCTCCTTCCTTCAAAAGAAATTGTACCTTGGACTTTGTAGAGTTTAACAGTATCTGTTTTATTGTTGAGAGGGATCATCCTTGAGATTGTTCTACCTTGACCTCATTTTTTGCTCAGCGCTACTCTTTCACAGTCCTGCTACTCACATGCATATGCACCCCCACTGAGAGGAAAACAGGGCTGATTTCCAGTCTGGAAACTCAGCTTTCATGTAATAGAAGACAGTGATCTCCCTGCAACTTCTCTTCTGCTAAGCAATCCAGTTTCTTCATTAGTCCTCATATGATCTCATCATTTTGTGTCTTTACTACCTTGAACCTTTCCTGCGGCACACACTCTAATTTGTCCATATCCTTATGGCACGTGGCTCTGAGAACATAACAAATCTGGATAGAACTGAGGGTACCATCCTGCCCTTTGTTACTTACATTAATGGGTATCTAAAACAGAGCCTAAATTCACACTTGAATGCCATAGTATAGTGCTCAATTGACCAGGTAAAATTGCAAAAGAGTTTTTCTGAAAAAGTACTATGACTTCCAGTTACTATCTCCTAAAAATAATTGTCAGACTTTGCCATTTGATACATTAAGTATTCCTCCCTTTTTTATATTGTTCACATAGCTGATCAAAATACTATCATTTGTTATTGATTAGACTAGAGAACCGTCTTCCACAATGCATATAAAAAGCATTAATTTTTAGTCTTTTGGAGATATGCCAGATGTAATCTTCATTAAGTAGGATTTATCCTTAGTCTCTATATATGCATTTCCATATCTTTTATATGGCTGTTATGAGAGACTTTGTCAAATGCTCTTCTACAACCCAAGTTCATCTGAAGTACTTACTTTAGAACTATTCGTGTGTGTGCATGTGTGTGTTTGTGTGTTTGTGTGTGAGATGTTTGATATGACTTGTTCTTTATGAGCCCCATGGTGTCCCCTAGCATTCACCACTTCCCCTTGAATGCAGTCACACATCAACCTATTAATATTCCAGCCCTGAAACTTGACTGCATTTGATGTCAAGCTCACTAGTCCATAAATGACAGGATCCATCTGCATCTTTTTTAGATAAGTAAGAACACATTTATCCCATCTCCACAATCCCACAAACAACTGCACATTATCACAGCACACTGTATCACAGATGTGTGTTTATATAGCCAAGGAACCGAACCACTTCAGAAAGGCCAGGTGCTGCTTTATTAGATCTTATGTGTCTATCAATATTTACCCTTTTCAGAATAAAAATCACTCTTGCTGACAAAGCAGACAAAGCAAAATCCAAATTGAGTTCCTTTTTTATCTTACTGTCATCTGTTAACATTACATTGGTAGCCCAGGCAGCTGAGAAATGCAGTTCCTGTTATTCTATTTGCTTTCAGTATTACAAAAATGTGTGTTTGCTTTCTTAGTATACTTGACATTTGTCAGCTATTTGAGTGTTAGGTATTTTAATATTATTGTGAGAGACCTGAGCCAATATCTTCTTGTTCTCTCTTATTTTTTCTGTCTCTCTGTATGCTATGTTCCTTTATACTTTGCTTTACTTCTGAAATGTGAGTTTCTAGAGACTTCAATATTTGAGGACATAAGTACTTCAGCTATGTTCTTCTTTTGCTTATTATCGGAATCATTTATGAATCTATTGTCAGGATATAAGGTTTAAAAAGTTGGCCAGTTCTCAGGAATCTTAGAGCTGACATGATTTAAGGTATGTGTGTTGGGGAGAGAATTTAGAAGTTTCTTCTTTATCTGTCTTGCTTTTTCAGATATGTGGGAAATATGTGTCATAGATTAAATCTAAAATGACCCTCAGAGGCCAGCTTTTAGGCTTGGAAAGTGATAGAGTTATGAGGGTGCTAAGCTTATAAATGACTCCATTGATGAGTTCACAGCAGAATAGGCTATAAGAAGATGGGGCTTAGGTGGAGGCAGTGGAGGTGTGACCTTGGAGACTGCCTCATCCCTGGGCTGTTTCTCTCTGGCTCTTTCTCTTTCTGCTTCCTGGCTGCCATGAAGTGAGCAGCTTTGCCCCACCACATCCATGTGCAATGATGTCCTACCTCCCCTCAGGCCCACAGCAGCGGAACCAGCCAGCCACAGGTGAAACCTCTAAAACTATGAGGCAAAATAAATCTTTCCTCTTCTCAGTTGATTTTCTCAGGTGTTTAGTACAGCAAGAAAAACTGCTAGGTAAAATGGTAATGACCCAGTAAAAGAAGACAATCAGCCTGAATTTAGGGGTCTGAGCAGGAACTCCAGGAGTAACAGCAAAGGAGAATCTACTGGGAGTTCATGAACTGGTTTTTTTATGAAGAGTTAGTGGGATGGACTTTGGTGGTATAAGGGGAAGGGAAGGATGAGAATGAGGGAGTAAGAATAAATGAGTAGCAACAGCTGAGTGGCAACATATCCATGGCCAACATAACAATGGCCAACATAGCAATGGCCAACATAGCAATGGCCAACATAACAATGTTTGACATAGCAATGGCTGACATAGCACTGGCTTACATAACAAGGGCCAACATAGCAATGGCCGACATAACAATGGCTGACATAGCAATGGCTCATATAGCAATGTCCAATATACCAATGACCAAGATAGCAATGGCTGACAACAATGGCTGACGTAGCAATGGCTGACACAGCAATGGCCAACATAGCAATGGCCAACATAACAATGGCCGACACAGCAATGGCCAACATAGCAATGGCCGACACAACAATGGCCGACACAGCAATGGCCAACATAGCAATGGCTGACATAACAATGGCTGACACAGCAATGGCCAACATAGCAATGGCCGACATAGTAATGGCCAACATAGCAATGGCTCACATAGCAGTGGCCGACATAACAATGACTGACACAGCAATGGCTCACATAGCAATGGCCGACACAACAATGGCCGACACAGCAATGACCAACACAGCAATGGCCAACCTAGCAATGGCCAACCTAGCAATGACTGACGTAGCAATGTCCAACATAGCAATGCTGACACAGCAATGGCCGACATAACAATGGACAACATAGCAATTGCTGACACAGCAATGGCTGACACTGTAAAGGCCTATAGCGATGGCCGACACAGCAATGGCTGACACAGCAGTGGCCAACATAGCAATGGCTCACATAGCAATGACTCATATAGCAATGGCTGACAACAATGGCTGACATAGCAATGTCTGACAGCAACGGCTCACATAGCAATGGCTGAGATTTTGATGTGAAACGGCATATCTGTGTACACATATCTAGGTGTGCTACATCCTAGCAGAGGTAAAGGGTAGGCAACAGGATAGGGGAATTGGGTTTTAATTCTTCCTGGTAGTCAGGTGGCTGGGTGCAGCCACTCCAAGAACTTGGGTGTCTGGGGGCAAATGGGTGAGACCTGTCACTAAAACAATGAAATTGATTAAAAACCTGTATTTTTCACAATAAAATGAAAATTTAGCATAAATGTAGCTTTACATTCCTCTTACAAATTTGTCAGTTGATTAAACATAGCTAATGAATTAATCTTCAGTTTTGAGAAAAAAAGCTTTTAAAAAATATCAGATTTCAGAAACCATCTGCTTCTGTGGCATTGGGCCCTATGTGTTCCAACTCAGTTTTGCTAGTAGTTATCTCAGTCCTGCAAAAACTAAGTCATGGGCTGGGCATGTTGGTGCATGTCTGTAATCCCAGCACTCTGGGAGACTGAGATAGGACAACTGCAAGCTTAAACCTAGACTGGCAATTTTAGTGACTTAGTGAATTCTCTGAGTCAAAAAAAAAAAAAAAAAAGGAAAGGAAAGGAAAGAAAAAGCCACAACAAAACTGGCCTGGGGTGTAACTCAGTGTTTAGGTCATAAGATCGATTCTTAGTACCACAATAAAAGGTAGCCCCATTTCACCAACTGCTTTGCCCACTAAGGAGTGAAGGAAAATTATCTTTCTGCTTCCATTTTTGATGTTGAGTCTGATTGTGGAGGTTATCACTCATTTGGGATAGTTCATTTGAATATCTCATCCCTGGGCCTTTTTCTCCCTCTTCAATCCAGCCAGTCCCTGGTCCTAGAAAGAAAGTTGGGGTCATGATCCTCTGCTCATATAATTCCTGAAACTTGGAGTAGGACCTCCTTTTCAATATCTCTCCTATTAACCCAAAAGAGTTCATTCTTTCCACAACTCAGAAATGCATTCTGTCAGAACAGTTGGTGGCTCTCAATCCTGCCTCCTGCCCATCATGGTCATTGGGTACTGATATTAATCCAGAATTGTCTAACGTGTACTGTGATCAAAGATGCTCCCAACTTTGTTGTCCCAATGTTACCCTGTTTCAGGCTCATTAAAGAGTTCCCAGAATGTATGGAGTTTCAGAACAAAGGAAAACTTACTCTTCTTTGGAACTGACATAAAATCAATTTTCTAAAGATGTTTAAGAGAAATTAGTGACAATATTCAAGTTCTATGTATTTGGTAAGATTTACCAATTTTTCCAACCCAACTGAATAAAGAAGTTTTAAGAAATGCGAAAAGTGTACTGGATTATGTAAGAAGGAATATAGTAAAATAATACAAATACTCGGTTGTCTAAAACAAGATGAAGTACAGGCTTGGGTGATATTTTGGCCTTCTTATTTACTATTTGTCAGTAAAGCTGGCTGCCAGATACAATTTGAATGTCTGAGAAGCTACAGTTACATATTAAGCATTCATAATAACCCTTTCTCCTCATTTTAAAGTGGAAGAAATTGAACTTAGGAGGAGAATTTGGAACAAAGCCGTCTAACCAGTACTTTCCAGGCTTGAAAGCAGATGACCAGCCATCTCAGCTTGCTCAGAATAGTCCTGGAATTGGCACTGAATTTCCTGCGTCCTGTTCTCTTAGTTTTATGAAAAATCAGGATGACCGGTTACCCTTTAAATGAACTCAAATTTCTAAGAATCCAAAGCCAATGTTCTTTTCTTTTATGATTTATCTTTCACTGGCTCTTCTTAGCTTAGTAATATTTCTGTAAAACACTTTAGTTGAAAAACTATTAAAATATTGTTACTCATCTGTTAGAAAAAGAAGCAACTAGTCAAAAGCTATTTAACACCTTTAAAGTCTGTCAGTGAATTCTAAGATCACTTGCTTTGGATATACCAGGGCTGTTTATAACTGCCCACTTTTTCCTTATCTAACTTCCAGTTGAATCAAGGCACATAGTCTCTCTAAAATCCCTTTAGTACTAGTGACTCTATACTGATAAGATTTGCTTTCTTGAAACAATCCTAAAATTCACATGGAGCCAGAAGAGACCAACAATAGCAAAAGCAATTTTGGGCAACAAGAGCAAAGCAGGAGGCATACAATAGCTTCAGTCTAAGCCTTACTACAAAGCAAGAGTGATAAACACAGCATGTACTGGAACAAAAACAGACATGTGAACTCCATCTAACCCCAGAAAGAATGGCTATCATCAAAAAATCAACTGATAACAAATGCTGGCGGGGTTGTGGGGAAAAAGGAACCCTTCTCCACTGTTGGTGGGAGTACAGACTGGTACAACCACTGTGGAAATCAGTGTGGAGATTCCTTAAAAAACTAGGATTGGAGGTCTCATTTGACCCAGCTACTCCCCTCCTGGGTATCTTCCTAGAAGAATTAAAAACATCATACCACAGTGATATGTGTGCACCCATGTTGATAGCAATATGATATGTAATAGCTAGATCTTTAAAACAATCCAAATGCCCAGCAACTGAGGAATGGATAAAAGAGATGTGGTATTTTTATACAATGGAGTACTACTCAGCTATAAAGAAGGATAAACTGGAGACTTTTGTAGGTAAATGGATGTAACTCAAGACCATACTCATAAGTGAAATAAATCAGACCCATATGTGTAAACATTGTATTGTTTCACTAGTGTGAGAAACTGAACAAGTAAATAGGACCCAAAATGTACAATAGATATTGTGAATTGGGAAGACACTGTTCAAAAGAAAAGAAAAATTATGATGGGGGAAAAGGGAAAGGAAGACAGGGGAAAAGCAAAAATATGTGTATACCAGATAGTTAAGATAGTTATACAGCTAGTTTCTCTTAGTTCGTTGAAAAGAAAGGTTTGCGCTAGTACTGTTTGGACAAGATGTCATGCCTAAATCTTGTACTCTGAATAATTACTACAAAGATAAAAATATGCAATGTATTAATTATTGTAACTGTCCTACTAATCTGTTTCAAAACTATTTCATTGTTATTTTTATCTTTTTTCTCTTTAAAATAATAAAAAAATAACAGACATGTGGATCACTACAACAGAACTGAGGACACATAAACTCCCCTAGACATATTCAGCCATGTGATATCTGACAATGGGCCAGATGCATATGCTGGAGGAAAGGCAGCCTGTTCAACAAGTAGTGTTGGGAAAACTGGTTATCTGCATGCAGAAAAATGAAACTGGACCCTTAGTCTCACCATATTCTAAATTAAAATAAAAATAGATCAATGTTCTAAATATTAAAACAAACATTAAATATACTGCAAGATAAAACAGGTAAAACACTTGAAGACATAGGTGTAAGAAAGGATCTAAATAGAATCTCAATCACACAAAAGACAGCAGGAAGAATCCACAAATGGGGTTACATCAGACTGAAACTGTTCTGGGCAGCAAAAGAATCAGTCAGGAGAATAAAGAGACAATAGTGGGAAAAATATTTGCCAGGTACTCATCAGACAGAGGACCAATATCTATAATATACGAAGAACTCAAAGAAATTGAATCACCTAAAATTAAAGGCCTACTCAAGGAATGGGCCAGAGAGATGAACAGACATTTCACAGAGGAAGAAACACAAATTATCAAGAAACATATGAAAAAATGCTCAACATCTCTGGCCACTAGAGAAATGCAAATTTAAAAAACACTAAGATTCTATCTTACTCCAGAAAGAATGACGATCATTAGGAAATCAATAGCAAATGTGAGTGAGGTGGGGTGGGGGTGGTGAGAGGAAAGAGGCCCCCCTCATTGTTGGTGGGAATGCAAACTGGTACAACCATTATAGAAACCAAAGAAAGGAAATTAGAGATTCCGTATGATTCAGCCATCCCTCTGCTAGGTATCTTCCCCAAAGAGCTTAGGTCATCATACTACAGCTGTGTATGCATACCAGTGTTTATAGCAGCAATCTGTAATAGCTAAATCCTGGAAGCAGCTTGTAGATACATCAACAGACACTCGGCTAAAAAAAAAAGTGGTATCTATATATAACGGGGTAGTAGTTGGCTATTAAGAATGGCACATTTGAGACGTTAGTAGGAAAATGGCTGGACCTGGAAAATGTTGAGTGAGATACACTAGACACACAAGCTTAATACTGTATGGTGTCTACCATTTGAGTGAGGCAAAGTACAAAGAAAATGATACAAGATGGCTAGTAAAGGGATGAGGGGACGGATCTCTTGCAATAGGCAAGTGGTCCAAGGAAGCAAGGGTGAGGAGTGAGGAGGAAGGGAAGGCGAAATGCGAAGAATGAAGATGCGCCATGCACAGGAACCTAATGTAGACACTATATGCCATAATGAGCTAAGACAAATAAAACCAACAAGTAGGATAAAGGAGCCAGGGGACATTGAGGAAGGTAGAGAGGGAGAGGGATTAAAAAAACACAAAACAAGCTGTAATACCTGCGTGTAACCACTCCCCAAAATGATCGTAAATTGTGTGAATTGCAAACATGTACTAAAAGAATAGAAAATTATTTTGAAAAAGACTTGCTTTCTTGGTTGTTCCCCTTTTATTCCAATTGAACTATAAAGAGCTTATTTGAATTTAACTCATAAACAAAGCACACAAGTGCTGGCATCCTGGGAGGGGGCAAAATCATGATGCTACTTTTCACAATGTTTCAAAATGTTTCAGCAACATTCCTGTGGTGGAATCAAAATTTTATTGAAGATTTTCCATATTCTTCAGTGTTGATTTTCATATTTTAAAATCTGACTCAACATGAAAGGCACAGAGAAACCTTTTCTCATTACCGTCTACCTTAGAAGTCTAACTACAAAGTTTTAGTAATTCAGAAGAAAATGCTGTATTTCTGAGACTTACATAGAATTTTCCATTTCAATTAAAAAGATTTTGTTGAGAAATCTTTTTAATTGAAATGAAAAATGAAAAATGCAGTTTAATGCTCATTCTAATGGTTCCCAGCCTGTTAAATACGTTAATGGGAAGTGTCACCATCCTTGCTTGGTTCAAGATGATCAGATCTAGTAACATTATTTATTTGTACCTTCTTTGGTGTTTACAACTCCCCAGTGAAGTGATATTCTGGGCTTGCTGTTCAAATCCCAGACCATGCCAAATAGATTCAGGACTATAGCAGAAGGTAAGTAAAATATTTCTTATGGTGAACAACTTTAGAGCTCTTCCTCTGCCTCTCCTTGTGTTGTTGGAAAAATATCTATGAAGAGGTAGCAGAAATAAGATATCTCTGCTAGTTGTATTTTAGAAATGCATTCAACTTCCAGTACATTTTTAGTGGGTGCTTGTTTTTGTGCTGAGGACTGGATTGATGTAACGAACAATAAAGGCCCTTCTCTCCCCTTGCAGGCCTTCCAATTTAGAGAGCAGGCACTCTGCTTGTCTCTATGAGTATGTGATTGAAACTGTGCTGAATGTTTAAATTTAAAAATACATTGCAATAAAAGATACTTTGCCATTAATCCTCCTCAAAATATTCCCCTGTACTTTGCATACACTTGTCTCGTTGTTGTTGCCACTTTCTGAAGCAATATAATTCCGGAAGTTCACTTTTGTGAATATCTTTAGTTACACTGTCATGGTTGCCTCTGTATCCTGAATTGATGAAAAACATTTACGTTTCCTGGTCATTTTGTCTTTGGGAAAGGACAAGAAGGTGTATGGTGCCAGATTCAGTGAACAGAGTAGATGAAGACGTACCACAGTGTTCCTATGAGCCTAACTTGCTGTTGGATAGCCCTGCACACCAGCATTCGCAGTTCTGATCACACCTCCTAAAGACACGAAGGTCTTTCAGCGCTGCTTCACAAAGTGGCAGCAACGATGGGACAAGTGTGCTCAACATGAGGGAGAGTATTTTGAGGGGAATTAATGGCAAAATCTTTTATTTTAGTACATTTTTAAAATTTAAACATTCACCATGTATTTTGATCAACCCTTGTATAGTAGACAGTCAGTGCCAACATGAAAAGGTCTCCAGGGCGCTACCAGGTGCTAGGCGTCTTGTGAGGCACGGGGTGGGTAGAGACACGTGTGAAAAGGTCACTGTGCTCAGGAAGTACTCAAAGCATAATGGTGGGAAGGAGTTTAATAAATGATCTTTAGAAAGCCTGATAATATTCATCTCTTAGAGAAAAAATGTTGCAGAAGACAAAGAAAAGGTTAGCTATTTAAGCAAATGTGTTCAACACGGAGCAAGATTAGGAAAGAGGGCTGGGGGGGGAAAAGGAGGCTGGGATGGGGTCAGGGAGGCCTGTGGGGTAAGACAGGACCAGCTCTGTCTCAGATAGCTCTGCGTCTGAGCACGCTGCCTCTCCCTGGTGCCTCGCAGCTGTCAGCTGTCACTGACTTGCTCCTGCCCCCAATGAACTGAGAAATGAGTTTGAGGGACAAATTCCCCAGTCAAAAATTCATTAATCTCATCCAGTGGCTGCTTATGGTTTTCCAGGTCTCATCCCTGGAGCAGGCGCCCCCGCCGTGGGTCCAGCTGTCAGACCCCCTCTCCTTCCGCTAGCGTGCTCCCGTGGTGGCTTCCTCTCCCTCGTCTTGAGGCCTTCCCTGCAGTTGCTTTGACTCTATCAGCATTTTGCAAAGCTTGGAGCCAGGTGTTGTATCTAGGAAAGTTCCCCTCACAGACTTCACATTAGGAATTGCAAAATAAGGGCTTGGGGCACTCGTGAAAACTGGGACTAGACTTTTTCATTCACTCAAGAAGGCAAAGCCAGAGCTGGAGAGGGAGAGGATGGTGATAAACTAGTTAAATAGAAGAAACATGTTCTGGAGATGTGACATGTTTTGAACTGAGAAATATGTGTAGTGTGCATTAATTTGAATCTTACTGGCATTGAATACTTTTCATATATGCAGCCTCCATGTACACGTCAAGCAAACGATAAAATTATTCCCAGGCTGACCCAGTTACAAACACCTTTCCTGAAGAGTGAAAGAAATATAAATCCCACAGTCATAAGTGTTTTCAACAGAGAGCTACATTGATCTGTTCACCTGATCTGAAGACACAGATTTCCAGTTAGCATTCTGTAAGAAGGTCACATTAACCAGGATCTTCAGACAGAGTGGGTCTAGCAGTATTCCTATTTGGAAGTCTGAATTACTGGGGGAAATATTACCGCCTTCAAGACACAAAATGCTTAGACTCTTAAAAGACTTAAAAATAAAGCGAGGACATATGGAGGCAACAGCAGGACTTGTGTGCAGACTGTGCATCACACAGACGCAGGGTGTCTGGAGTCGGGCCTCTCTTGGAGCTCTGCCAAGAGCCCTCTGCTCCCAATTGGGGTGCGTTTCGCTGAAGATGGGAGTGGGGTGATTGTGGTACTGTCTCTTTGTAGTGTCACTGAGTAAGGATAGCAAAAGGTGGTTTCTTTGATCGCTTAAACTTTAAACAATAAAAAATATTTGTTGAATCCCAATACTTCAACCAGGTAATTTCTTTTCTTTATCTGAGTTTCATCCAAACTTTAATTCCCATGTGTACATTTTTTAATGTTGTTGCCATATTGCATCTATAAGTTCATGACTTGGGTTTTTTTTTCTTCAGTAACATTATTTCACAGACTTCTAGGTTGTTACAAGTGCTTCATGTTTATCATGTTTAATGATTGAGTAATACTCTATTGACTGGATGCTTTGTAAGTTAAATACCAATTCCCTTGTTGGTGGACATTTAGGAAAGCTATTATTTTTGGCAGAGTTTTGTTTCTGCAAAACTCAGCTGTGTGGGCCAAAATGTGAAGGAAAAGACAAATCCAGGCAAGCCACAACTGGACGCTGGGGCTGTGTGGACAGAACGCCAGGAGCTCGTCTGTGGGGCAGTGGACTTGGTTTTCGATCAGGGTAGAGTTCAGGCTGTTGGAGAAGGAACTTATTTTTCCTCTAGTTCTTGTATTTAACATTTGTTTACTCCCTTTTATCTTTTCTTTCCAATCCTGTTCCCCTCATGGTTTCATAAGAAACCATTCCAAAATGTTTTCCAGGAGCAGCTGTCCAGAAGGTTATTTGTAATCCTATGGGGGTCACTGGGGTGGGCTTTCTGCTTCACTTCTGCCAGCGTGAGGGACAAAAAGAGGGAGGAGGACGGGAAAGCGCTGGACAGAGACACAGGGCAGGGTTAGTCTGCTGGAGGCTGCAGTTTTTCCTGTGCACAGATGTGAGACACCGTCTCTAAATTCCACCTTATTGTGAGTTAAGATAAGCTAAGAAGGCAGGCTCTGCTGTGCAAGGGAGAAGACACCAAAAGAACACAGAGTTTCTTTCTTCGTCTCATAACTGGGTGGCCAGCAGGGTGGAGCTGCCTCGCACAATCATTCTTCTGCTGTCTTGAACACATAGTTTCGGGGTCTCCCTGAAGATCTCCGTTCCTGCTCACAGAACCAGCAGAAGGAAAGTGCCACATCACTGCAGGGAGGCTGTGGAGCTTGGTCTGCAAGAACAGCTATCATAGCTTCTCAAACCGCACTGTGCCACAGACATCTCTGCTGTGCTACCCCGAGCGCACCTGATCTCCAGCTCCACTGTGGAAACACAGCCGCGCGGCCTCACCTCACTCTGAGGGAGCCAGGGAAACGTGGTCCCAAAGACAGAGAACAGACTTAGGGCCAGTGAGTGGCGACTGTGCAAGTGGCAGTCCAGGTGACACTTTGGTTTCCCATCTCCCTTTCTCCTTTGTCTTCAGAATTTGCTTGAAGAAGGGTGCTGTTTGAGAACCCACTGAAGGACTCCAGCCAAAGCTACTTTGGTCACACAGCACTGTTACTGATATGAGAATGCTGTCTCGGTGACACTTATTAAAAAGGGGTGAGGGCTGGAAGAAGGTTGTGAAAAAGTAAGGTGGGGTCTGTTTATAAGTCATCAGGTCACCCCCAGCCTGTGACCACAGTTAGCATTTATTTTTATTTTTTATTTTAAAGAGTATATAACAGAATAAAAGCAATCAAAACTAACCAGTGTCAGAGATACAGGACTTCAAAACATGAAATCAACAGTAGTTACCATAAAACCCCTTGATGTCTTCAAAATAGCTACAGATAACTTTGGACATAGTATAAATCAAACAGAACAGAATAGAATAGAAACAATAAAAAGAAAACAATGAATGTGATAAAGGATTTCAAAACAAGCCAATAGTAAATCCAAAATGGCTACCATAATGTATCTTGCTGTCCTTGAAGTAGCCTCTCCTGCCATGGTATTTAACATAAACAAAACAAAAGAGAATAAAACAACAACCCAACAAAACAATGGGAACGACATAGGACCTCAAAAGAAGACCATAGCGAATCAACAATGGCTGCAACCCTCAGAAGGAGATCCCCCCTAGATGACACACTTGGTGATAACCTCTGAACCTATGATCAGACCACTGGCCCTAGACCTGCAATGTTAGTGAAACACCAAAGCACCACAGGCATCCAATTGCCCTTCCCCTTGATAGCCATCATCACAGCCTTTGCTTCTCGGGATAAGCTGGTGTTTTGGGGGGTGGTACTTCTTGTCTGCCAGCCCACACAGCGGGAAGGGAATGGGCTCTGACTGTTCCCAGTCCGCCGGAGTCCCACACACAGTGCCAGTTCCCAGACTGAGCTTGTCTGTTGCTGCAGCCATTGTTCTCTCTATCCCCGGTCCATGAGTGGCCCACATTTAGCGTTTTGAAGCTACAGCTTTCTACCATTCTTGGTGATTCATAGGTAGATATAGCAGTTGCAGGAGTCTTCACACACTCATTTACAATTTTAATATAGGTACTGCCAAAGTGAGCACATCATTAGCAGTCTTTTGTTTTTTTTTTTTTTTGATACAAGAAATTGAACTCAGGACCTTGTGCTTGCCTGGCAGGCACTTATGTCACTGAGCTATATCCCCAGCACATCCTTAGCCATTTTAAACCCCAAATTTCTTACAGCTTTGTCTACTTCACATTTATTTATCAAATCAGCCTTTAGTATGTACCTAGTGTTCATGAAATAGCGTTTTTTCTGTTCTAGTTCAGCTAGTAGATAAAACTGTCAAGGGACATCAAAGCTACAAGAGAAGATGGATTTCAAGTTATTAAAATTAAGATAAGCCGTGGGCTATGTAAGACTTCTGGAGTAGGAGAGGGGATTTATAAAGCTGATCAAATAAAATTTGACTTAAAAAAATCTGAAAGAGTGCTTCAGTTCTAGGAATAGGTTGGGCAACCAAATGGCTAAAGAAGAAATCACTTCTCCTTGAGGAGCATTTTCCTGATGGCAAAGCAAAGAGAAACGATGAGATGGAGCAGCTCGTCTGAGTTCAGAGGGCATCCACCAACAGTACAATTTCAAGACAAAAAGCAGAGAAAACTCCCTTTTATATTTCTCCACTCTAGCTTACCCTGTTCCCTTGTCATGGCTCTGTTCTGCACACTAAGCAGAAATAAGTAAACCCTCTGAGCTCCAGTTCAACAGCTTTGTCTGGACTGTGTCTCTTGCCCAGAGACCATTTCCCACTAGACGTCCTGGGAGCTGTGACCAGTGGGATTTGCCAGGAATATATCATTGGGCACCCACTGTGTGCCGGGCGCCAAGTGACCATCCCATGCAGTAAGACATTCAGTTCTGTTTCCATGAGAGAGAGAGGTTAATCGTTGACTCACATACAAATCAGTGAAACTGAGGCTGAGGTTATTCAGCTATCATAGGACCATAAGGTAAGTCAGGGCCAGCCTGGGTACAGAGTCATCTAAACATCCGAGCTCAAACAGAACTCGCAGTGCTCTGCTTCCCTGCCTTAGTACTTAGGACTTCTGAGCGCCCTCTGACAGAGAGCATGGGTGGCCCCCCACATTCCCGAGGGATGCTAGGAGCACCGCATCTTTTTTAAAAAATAAAAATGATTTTATTTTTCTTTCCCAGCACCTAAAACTGAAACAACATCATTAACACAGGTGTCTCCTGAGAGGTTTTTCTGTCTGAAGCATTGAAGAGGAAGCTGAGCTGAGTCAGGTACCTAAATCTCACAGACACTGCTGCTATTTTAAATCCATAAGTAGTTGACTAAACCCTGGGAGGTCAGTGACATTACTGCTCTAAAAGCTGCTCTGGAAAATAAGTGTATGTTCTCATTTTCTGATGAGAAACCAGCACTTTGGTGAGGGAATGCTTTAAAAAACCTAATGGGTTCACCTGTTTTTTTACCAGTCATTTTATGTGCTAAACGTTGTTGAAATTTTCATGTGTGCTCTTCGTGCATTGTCTCTCTTCTGAGCCCTCTGGAGTTGTGTCAGATCCAGCTGGAAAGGTGGTTTCAGGAGACAATCAGCAATGTGATTGATTTTGGTTCAGGGTCTCTTCTGGAGGGGAAGAATGTTAATGCTCTGCAAATGCAAACAGCTAATTGTTTGGCAGGGAATCAGATTTGCCTTATTCTCCATCAAGATTCAATGCCTCAAGTTGTCCTTCAGTCTGCAATAGATCACTATGCAAAAGTAAACATACTCTTTTATTATATGGAGGGTTTTAGTGCAGTAATTTGAAATGAAATGCTAGTCATTTTAAAAGTTCAAGGACTCACGAGATCTCAGGAAGGATCTGTGAATCATATTTTATCAGAAGTGAAACAGAAGCCATTTATTAAATGTCATTATTAACAAAACACTTTTGATGAATATTGAGATCTATTGGAGCAAAAAGTGCGCTGGCTTGTCTCAAAAATAAAATAAATGAACATTGTTAGAAATAACCGTGAGGTTGAGAAATCACAGCTTCCCATCTCTTTAAACCCTTCCAGGTCCCCGGGCATAAACACAAATAAGAAGTGGCAGTTTTGTCTTGAACAGACCTAACCCGCCATCCTTAGCCTCTCCCCAAAGTCATGCTTATGGTAAAAGGAGCAGCTGAATTGGTAAACAGAGACGCCTTTGGGGGACTCTGAGTTTCCAGTTATCCCGTGGGAATGGTTTCTTTAGCCAGATACATGTGGGTAACATGTTGTTTGTGGTGTCAGTCACACCTCGGGGTCCAGGCAAGTTCAGCAGAGTCCCAGTGGGGACAGTTGACGGCGCAGAGACTGCAGATCAAGTCATCTAGTTGTCTGCAAGTATTACTACGCTGCTGTGGCTGCAGGCCTGGAGGTTGATACCAAGCCCACCGCTTTCATCCTTAGCCTTCTGAGCCCCAGGCAGTAGGGCATTGTAATCGAGAGGCACTGACTGCCTGTGATACTCCGAGTCCCTTAACTGTGTTCCCTGACTCCATTCTTACTTCCCTACCATCTATTTTTGTCTCAGCAATCAGAGGGAAACTTCAAAAGCATCAACTCAATAAATATCACAGCCACTGTGGAAAATGATGCAGCATTTCCTCAAAAACTTAAAAATAGGGCTGGCTGGCTAGCTCAGTGGTAGAGGACTTGCCTCCCATGTGCAAGACCCTGGGTTTGAAACCCGGTGCTGCTAAAATAAATGAATAAAAATGCAATTTCTCTTCTGAGTATGTAGCCAGCAGAAGCAAAAGCAGAGTCTTGAGGAGATATTCATATGTCCACGATTACAGCAGTACAGTCAACAGAAAAAAGGGGAAACGGCCTAAGGATACATTGGATTGGATGCATTGATGGATGAATGGATTAGCAAAATGTGGTAACTTCATATAGTGGGATATTAATCAGTTTTAAAAAGAGAGAATTCAGACACCAGCTATAACATGAATAAAGCTTGAACACATTCCAGTCACAGAAGGAAAAATACTGAATGATTCCACTTACACGTTAAGGTTTCTAGCACAACGAATTAGTAGAGACAGATAATAGTGCATTGGTTACCAGGGACCATGGGGTGGGGTGGGGGTTATTGTTTAATTGGTACAGGGTTTCAATTTCACAAGAAGAGAGAAGTTCTATGCAAGGATGATGTGATATTAGATGTTAGGATGAGGTGAATGCGCTTCATTCCGAATGGCTAAGACAGAAGGTTTTATGTGATATGACTTTTAATGCACACAAATGAGCCAGTAAAGTAACCCCCACCCATCTCTCAGGGTTTCCTAGGACACTGAGAATAAAAGCCACAGTCACCAGACTCGGTAGGATCCCCCCGGATCAAAGTCCCCTCTTACCTTACTTCCTCTCCTTTCTCCACTCTGCTCGTCTTAGGTAAGCCTCCAGACCTCTTCATTTCAGGCCTGGCCAGTAGCTGTTTTCTATTGATACTCACATGACTGCCTCAATTTCTTTGAGGCTGTCCTTACATGTCATCCTCAAGAAGACTTCTTGAATCACTTTATCTATGACTGTACCTTTTACCTGTCCCCCACCCTTTGTGGTATGGGTATTAAACTGAGGGCCTTTGTACTGAGTCACATCCACAACCCTTTTTTAAATTTTTATTTTGAGATAGGATTTTGCTAAGTTGCTAAATTTCCCAGGCTGGGCTTGAACTTGCAATCCTCCTGCCTCAACCTTCCATAGTTCGGGGGGGTGAGATGGGGTTTACAGGTGTGCACCGCCATGTCTAGCTTCCTTTTATTCTTTTAGTCTAGATTTTCTGCCTTTGTTGCACTTATCACTCCCTGTCTTTGTTTATTTATTGCCTATTTTCCCAACTAGAGAGGCTAGTTCAGCGAGATGAGGATGTTGTCTGTCTCACTTGTGCCTGTGTCTCCAGTGTCTTGTCTCAATGAATATTTGTTAAATGAACAATGAACGAATGATGGAAGGAATGAATGATGGAAGGAATGAGTGGTGGAATGAATCAGCGTTGGGAGGGGAGGAAGCAGTCATATTGGAGTATCTAAAGCAGAAGGCAGAAAACTGAGTGCCCAGACTGGTACAGCAGTGACTCCTGGCTGAGGTCCCTTGTATAACAGTCCAGGCCCCACCCCCTACAAACTAGCCCGAGGCCACCCTGGGTGTTTGGGGAGGCAGGGAGCATGACTGTTATCACCTGCTCTTGTTGCTGGCTGCCTGACATTCTTCAGGTTACACTTTCCCTTTCCTCCCTTGTTTACATCTCTGCTTCTCAGTTTACCTTTCAAAGAATTAAAAATCAGAGCCTGCCATTTACACACTGTGACCATAAAGGGAGGTACAGGCGCTTATAGAGAGCAGGATGCAATTATCGCCGCTTCTATCAAGGTGCTAGGGATGGGGGGGAAGAAGGGACACACATATCTGTTGTTAAACTGTAGGTGTCAATGTCTGAAAACATTTGTCTGCTCTTTCTTGAATCCTTGAGGGCCAAGGTTGTTTTTAATTCAGACCTGAACCTTGGCTTTGACCCTTCACCTCTTTCTCCTAGGCCCAAGCCACTCAACTCTTCTTTTGCACCTGGACTATTTTTGTAATACCTGTGTAATTCTCTAGGGCTACTCCTATGGCAATAGTCACCATCACCTAGAATAATCTGCCTGCAGCCACACCAGAACAGCTATGGTGACCTGCCAGCTTCCCCTGGGGTCGCTCTCACTTCGTTTTGGTTGTGACTCAGGCTCAGGCCAGGGAGACCTCACCGCGATTCAGGCTGATCTCCAGACCAGATACGTTTGCACTTGGAAAGCCAATCACACACACATGGCCGAGTGGGTTTTTTTCCTTTTTCTCAGATGATTTTGTTCCTCCATTAAAAGCAGAGTCTAGGCGAGGCTGTGTTTCTCAGGCAGTTACTAAAACCTAAAACCGTTATTTTAGGTACCCATTGGAGATTCATAAGATTTTGTTTTCCAACTGGAAGGTTGTCAGGGCTTATTTTTGGCTGAACTGTGATGGTTGCTTAGAGGAAAAGATATTTAAGGTGAGAGCAGAGGAAGGGTAGCTCTTGTCTTAGCAATGTGGAAGGAAACAGAAACACGGGAGACCTGAGACCCGGCCGTGGCTCCACAGAGGTGGCGTCCACAGTGGGAGGTTAGCTTTGCAGCACGCTGAGGTCAGGTCATGAAGCCCTGTACTCCAGCCAAAGGATTCAAAACTGGATTCTCAAGGCAACAGGGGACAACTGAGGTATCAAAATGCAATTATTTTCATATTTATAAAACGCCACTGTAGGGCTGAGAGTTAGTAGCTCACTGCCAGAGTACACGGCCCTGGCACCATACTACATGCACAGATCTGTACATACATGGCCATCCATGCACGCGTGAATACATGCATGCATCCATCCTTCTTGCTGGAGAAAGGACCATAGATCAGAAAGGGGAAATTTGAAGGTAAATCAGAGATTGTAAATCAGACAAAAGACAGAGGTGGTTTGAACAAGGTTTAGGAAAACAGTGGAGAACGGTGGATAGATTTTAGCTTGTTTTCTTATTTATTTCTTATTTAAAAATTTTATTGCCTCATAGCGTTTTAGTTCAAAAACAAAATCCCACAGCTCCGTATCCCCCAAGCCATGTGCACAAAATCTCCCCTACTATTGACATCTTGATTAGTGCGGTGTGCTCATTGCAGTGACGCATCTACACGGAAAAATTGCTGCAACTTAAATCCCATTGTTTGCATTAAGACTTGATCTTTGTGTCTGAGTTTTGATAAATGCATAATGTCATTATTTCCCATGGTAGTATCACACACGAGAGTTTCACTACTCTAAACCTCCCCTGTGCTTCACCTGTTCCGCCTCTCCTCCACCCTGCAGAAGCCTAGAAATGTTGACGCTTTTGCTGTCTTTCAGTTTTGTCTCTCCAGGATGTAACACAGTTGGAATCTTACAGTTGGAATTATATACTCATAATTCTTTTTCAGCTGACTTCTTTCTTTGAGTAATATACGTTTCACATATCTGCATGGTTTTTGGTGGCTTGATACCTCATTTTAAAAAATAGACTTTGTTTTTTAGAGTAGCTTTAGGTTCAGAGCAAAATTGAGTAAAAGGTAAACATATTTTCCATACATGCCTGGGTCCTTTCTTAATGGCTCTGTATTATTCCATCACATGAATGTAGCTCAGTTTATTCATCCACTTATCTATTGAAGGGCATTTTACTTGCATGTAGGAATAATGTGGCTATAAACACTCATGCGTTAGCTTTTGTGTGAATATGAATCTTTGGCTTGCATGGATAAATACCTAGGAGTATGACTGCTGAATCATATGGCAAGGTTATGCTTAGGCTTGTGAGAAACTAGCAAGCTGCCTTCCTCCCAAAGTGACTTCTGCACAGCCACCAGCAAAGCATGACAATTTCCTGTTGCTCTGCAGGCTCCTCAGGCCTTGGCGTTGTCAGTGTTTTGGATTTTAGCCATTCTAGTGAGAGCATAGTAGTAGTATTTCCCTGTTGTTTTAATTGGTAATTTCCTAGAGATATATAATGCTGAACATCTTTCATGTGCTTATTTGCCACTTCTTTGGTGAGATATCTGTTCAGAGATTATGCCCATTTTAAACCTTGTTGCTATCTCCTTGGTGAATTTTAGGATACTAGTCCTTCATCAGATATGTGTTTTGCAAAGATTTTCTGTCAGTTTGTGGCTTGAATTTTCATTCTCTTAGCAGTGCATTTTGCAGAGAGAAGTTTTTACTTTTGGAGGAGTCCAGTTTATCAATCCTTTCTTCCATGGCTCATGCTTTTGGTGCTGTACCTAAAAAGTCAGCACCAAATTCATATTGCCTAGATCTTGTCCTAAACTACCTGCTAGGAATTTTTTTTAGTTTTGTGCTTTATAGTAAGGTTCATGATCTATTTTGAGTTAATTTTTGTCGAGTGTGTAAAGCTTATGTCTAGATTATTTTTTTGTAAGCAAATGTCCAGTTGTTCCAGAATTATTTTTTAAATAAAAGAGTATCTTTATCCATTGAATTATTCTGTTCCTGTATCAATGATCAGCTATGGGCATATTTCTGGGCTTTCTAATCTGTTCCATTGTCTATTCACCAATACCACACTGTCTTAATTAATGATACTTTATAGTAAATTTTGAAGTCAAATAGTAATGGTCTTCTTGTTCTTTTCTTCTGATCAAATATTATATTGGTCCCTCTTTTTAATTTTTCTATTGATAACTTCACAAAACATAAAATTTGTTTTAGTCTCTGTCTCTCTCTATATATGTATATATTCCTCAAACATTGATTATTTCTTTGTGTTAAAAACTTTCAAAATTCTTTCTTATATTTATTTGGGATCTAAAGTACACAGTTATTACCTACAGTGACCTTTGCATGCAGTAGTATCCTGGAGCTTCTAGGATACTAACTGTAAGTTAATGTCCATCGGTCACACTTTCCCCATCCCCACTGCCCTCACCCCGCTGTGTCCCCAGCCCCTGGTAAGTACTGTGCCATTCCAAACCTGCCTGAGATCTACTTTTCCACATTCCACACATGAGTGAGGTCATGTGGTGCTTATTTTCCTCATCTTATTTTATTGACATAATGATTCACCCATGTTTTGGTAAATGACAGTATTTTGTTCTTATTGCTGAACTATATTCCACTGTGCACATCAAGCACACCTTCATTGACCATTCGTCACTTGACGGACACCTGGTTTGCCTTTCTCGGCTGTTATGAATAGTGTTGTGATGAACCCAGGAGTGCAGCTGTATCTTCAACACACCGATTGCATTTACTTTGTATGTAACCCAGAGGTGCCATTTCTGGGTTACATGGTAGTTCTATTTTTGATCTTTTGAGGGGTCTACATCCTGTTTTACATTATGGCTCTGTTAATTTACATTTCTACCAATGGTGTCCAAGTATTCAGTTGCCTTTTCTCTACATCCTCACTTGCATTTGTAATCTTTACTCTTTTCAACAATTACTATTCTCCCTGGGATGTGGCAATATCTCACTGTAGTTTTTTTTTTTTTTTTTTACGGTACCAGGGATCAAACTCACAACCTCATTCCTGCCAGGCAGGCACTTAAGCCACTGAGCTAAACGCCTCGCCCATCTCACTGTAGTTTTGATTTGCATTTCCCTGATGATTAGCAATGTCCAGCTGTTTTCATGCATCCTTAGGCCATTTGTATTCTTTTGAGAAATGTCTGTTGAGAGCTCTCACCCAGGTTTGAATTGAATTATTTTTTTGTGTTAAATTTTTTGAGTTCCTTATATATTTTGGATATACACCACTTATCAGATGTAATCATTGCAAATATTTTGTCCCATTCTGTTGGTTGTTTCTGTACTCTGCTTATTATTTCCTTTGCTGTACAGAGGTTTTACAGTTTGATGTAATTTCATTTGTCTATTTTTTATTTTAAAATGAAAAAAGAATAAAAACCATGATAGAGAATTTCAAAACAAAACAATAGGAGATTAACAATGGTTAATATATTGCATATTGTTATCTTCAAAGTAATTATTCAGATTATAAGATATAGGCAAGAAAAAGTGATCAAACAATCCAATAATGACAGCACAAACTATTCTTTTTGATGAACTAACAGAGAATAGTAGTATAGTTACCTATCTTGTGTATGTGTGTGTGTGTGTGTGTATATATATATATATATATATATATATATATAATCTTTTTTCTTCTTTCTTTTCTTCTTTCCCCTATCCCAGGTATACTTGACTATTATTTGCTTCCATTTCCTATATTTCTGTTGGCCAGTCTTTGTCTTTTACTTTTTCATGTAAATTTTAGAAAAACTTGTTGGTATTTTGAATAGCACTACATTGAATATAACATATCAAGTTGGGAGGAACTGACATTTTAAAAATTTTGAGTTTTTCTATACATGAACTTGTAAAATGTTTTGTAGGTTTTTTGGAATCTTTTGTCTGAGTTTTGTAGTCTTCCTCGTATATATCTTGTATATATTTGACTAGATTTTCATTTTTGCAGTTTTTGGAAGGGAGAGTGACTATGAATGAAGTTATGATTTTAATTTTAAATTATAATTGATAATTGTTAGTATTTGGGAAAACAGTTAACTTTGTATATTAACCTTTTATTCTTGGTTTGAAATTCACATTGTGTGCAAAAAGAATAGCTACCCCTGCTTTTTGGGGGGTTCCTGTTGCATGAGGTATTGTTTTCCATCCTTTGACATTCAGTCTATGAATTTCCTTTTGGGTTAGATAGGTTTCTTGTATACAGCATATGGTCGGATGTTGTTTCTTGATCCATTCTGCCAGTCTGTTTCTTTTAGTTGGTGAATTGAGGCCATTTACATTAATGGTTATAAGTGATGTATATTGGCTTATTTTTGTCATGTTATTTTTCTGCTGTTGGTTCTTTACCTTTCTCCTCTGTTTAATTGGTTTCCTTGCCTGGTGTTTTTTTCTGTCCATGTTCTTAAAGTTGTAGTTATTTTTACGTCTGTCTAGAACATCTTTCAGTATTCTTTGTAGCGTTGGTTTGGTCATGAAGTTCTTCAGCTGTTCTTTATTGTGGAAGTATCTTATTTCTCCACTGAATTTGAAGGATAGTTTTGCAGGGTACATCACTCTGGGTTGGAAGTTTTTTTCCTTTAGGATTTGAAATACTTCACTCCATGCTCTTCTTGACTTCATTGTTTGTGTTGAGAAGTCGGCTGTGATTCTGAAGGGCTTTCCTTTATAGGTGATTTGTTTCTTTTCTCTAACAGCTTTTAATATTCTGTTCTTCTGTTGAATTTCTGGGATATTGATTATTTTATGTCTGGGTATAGATTGATTTTGGTTATGGCTAATTGGAGTTTGGTATGCTTCACTTATCTGTATGTCAGTTTCCTTTCTCATGTTTGAAAAATTTTCAGCTATTACTTCTGTAAATAGTCTTTTTATATCATTTGTTACCTTTTTCATTTACACCTATTAATCTTATACTGTTTTTCTTTGCATCATCTTGCAACTGTTGAATTGTTACTTCCTGATTCCTTGTTATTTTTAAAAGATCTTTCCATTCTTGTTCACTAGCTGCAATCTTGTCTTCGAGGTCTGAAAGTCTATCTTCTCATCCATTGAGGCAGTTTTGCCAACTTTCGATGGAATTTTTGATTTCCTGGATATCTCTTTGAATCTGTTTCATGCATTCTAGTTCTGTCTTATGCTGTTCATTCAAGGTTTCCATCGTTTTGCTGTGCTCCTCTACTTTTTTTTTTTTTTGACTATGTCTTCTTTAGATGTGTTCAGCATTTCTTTCATTATATTTAACATTTCTTGTTTTACCTGGGAGATTATTTCTGATCTGAGTTCCTTTATAGCTTCATGGAGTTGTTTCTTTACTTCAGTTGCTATAATTTCAGAAGTTTCAGGTGTATGGATTACATTTCCGTCTATGTTCATGTCTCCTATGCTTGTTTGGGATGGGCTGGAGGTTTGAGATTGCATTTTGCTCAGCACATGATGGCTCCTGGATGTCTCTAACCTTTTATTCTTTATTAGTTCCAGGAATTCTCTTCTTTTGTTCTTTGGAATTTTCTACACAAACAATCATATCATCTACAAACAAAGACCACTTTATCCTTCCCAATCTGTATAACTTTTCTTTCCCTTTTGATTTTATAACTAATTATATGTGTTAGAATCTTCCCTTTAAATACAAATAGATATTAATAAAGAAAATATAACAAAGCATTCTTCTTTTATAAAAAAACAAAATTTGATAACAAAATAGATTTGTTTCATTTATACTACTAACTTCTTGTAGTTCATTGAGAAGAAACCATTGTTCTTTTATTTTCTTGTCTTATTGATTACATAAAATTTCCAGTACAACACTCCATAAGAGTGATGAATTAGTCCTGGTTTTAAGGAGAAAGGATTTAGCTTCTTGGCATTAAGGGTGATGGTATTTATAGGGTTTTTATAGATGTTCTTTGGCAATGCTTTCCTGTATTTCTAATTTGCTGAGAGTTTATTTTTTAATTTTTATTTTGTTTGTTTTAAATCATGCATGAGTGTTTGACTTGGTTGAATGCTTTGCTTGCATCTGTTGAAACCATCATGTACATTTTATTCTTTCATACGCTGAGGTGATGATTACATTAATTGATTTTTAAATATTGAACCAGCCTGGCCAACTTGAGACACATCTCACTTGGTTGCAGTGCACAATCTTTCATACACAGTGTTGCCTTTCATTTGATGATATTTGATGTTTGATTTTTGCATGCATGTTAATAAAAATATTGCCCTGTAATTTTCATATGGATTTAATATTAGAGTAATGGTGGCCTTATAGGTGAAATGAGTATTTTCTCTAATCTTGTTTTGTGAAACATACTATAGACAATTGATATCACTTTCTTCTTTAAGTGTTTGATAGAATCCATCAGTGAAATCATCTGAAATTGCAGTCTATTAGTTGAGAATTTTATTAGTTATTGGTTTAATTTCTTTAGTAGATATGATTCTACTCAGTTCATAATTTTCTCTTTGTGGCTTTTGGTAGAATGAGTCTTTTAATAAGTTAATGTATTTAATATTTCATGTAAATTACCAATTTTGCACGGTGAACATACAATGTTGCACAATATTCTTTATTGTCCTTTTTAAAGGTATGAAGGTATTTATTAGGCAGCATTTTAAAAGCATACATGCAAAGAAATAACATGTGGGCCCTCAAGAGAGAGATGTGTTATGGATTGGCGCTAAAGATATTTATGTGTCTTGAGAGAGTTGGAGATCTATAATTTTGTGAATCTATAAAAAGTTTGAGCTCAGTTTGCAGGAGAAAATTGATGACTTGCCCACGGGTGTAAAGATAATAGTGCATTTCACAGGTGAAAGGCCCTATTTACAGGAGAATGGCAGGGGAAATGCCTATTGTATTTCTTAAGATTAGGTTTCTGCCCTTCACCTTATCCACTAAGCTAGTTTATGAACTAAAGGATCTAAGGAATTTCGAGTGTGATGAGCCTGGAAGAAAAGAAGCACAAATAAGCTGAGAGAGGATGGGTATGGGTGATGGCGGGCATTCTGTGTGTCTGAAGTTGGTGCTTTCTGTAAGTGTGATTTTAAAATTACGATTTTCCTTGGCTTCTTTCTACCTATCATTATTGTTTTGAGATTCTACCTTACTTTTCCCACCCAACTGTGATCCTTTCCTGTCTTAGTTACTTTCTCATGGCTCAGACACTATACTTGACATTCATAACTCAAAGAAGAGGTTTATTTTGGCTCACGGTTCTTAGAGGTTTCAGGCCATAGGGTGATGGCTCAGAGGCAGGGTGGCAAGGCAGTGGGGCCTGGCAGAAGACACAAACCTTGTGACATGGCAGCAGGAAGCAGGGGGAAATCAAGGAGAGGGGAGGGAGACAGCCATTCTTGTCCATGCCCTCAGTAACCCTCCTTCTCTGACAGGCTTCACCTCCCAACATCGCTTTTAGTTCTAAACTCACTTCTGGATTAATATGAGCATCACACTCCCCTGATCCAGTCATCTCCCCCGAGCCCCACCTAGGAATGTGTGGGGCTTTGGGATGGCGTCTAGATAGAAACCACAACATTAATTCTTAAGAGATGCAGAGGGGCTGAAAGTCTGTCTTCTTACGGCTCCTTTGGGCTCTACTTACCTAGGGATCAGAAGTCTCAGTATAACTGATCAAGTGTATTTTAATGTCCATGAGATCCATAGTGAGCCATTTTTTTAAATATCTAATAATAGTAATTTGTATCTTCAATCCTTTAAAAACTTAGCCTGGCTAGTGCTCTATGAATTTTACTAATGGTTTCTAAGATGCAGCTTTTCATTTTCTTGATATTCTTTGTTAATATTCTATTGTCAATTTAATTGACTTATGAACTATTTTTTATTTTAAAGAGAAAACAGAAAAACCAAGATGTAAACAAACAATTAAAGAACAACAAGAAAAGCAAAATGACAACAACCCACACAAAAAAACAATGGCAATATAGGATTTCAAAACACTATGATCTATTTTTTGCTATTTCTTTTATTCTGTTTATTTTGGATTTGATTTCTTCCTAAAGTAAAAGTTTATATTATTGAATTTAGATATACCTTCTTTCCTAATACATGTATTCAATGCTATAAATTTTTCTTTGGCTCTGCTTTTGCCACATTCCACAAATTTGGATGTATTGTATTTTTTTCAGTTTGTCAAAAATAGTTATAACTTTCTTTTGTGACTTTTTTCCTTGGCTCATGTATTAGCTTAAAATCATGTCTTATAATTACTGATATTTGGTTTTCTAAAAAATCATCATTCTGTTATTGTTTTCTAGCTTAATTACTATGTAGTCTGAGAATATAATGTATGATTTCTATTTTTAAATTTATTAAGATCTATTTTCTGATTCAGAATATGTTCTATCTTGGAGAGTTTGAGAACAATGTGATTATCCTGTTTTTGAACAAATTATTCTGTTAATGTTAACTAGATCCAATTGATTCATGGTGCTGTTCAATTCAACTTTATCTTCAATGAGCTTCTTCCTGTTGGATCTATTAATTACTGGTAGAAAAGGATTCACATACACACATTTTTTTTTAAAATCAAGACTTTAAAAATCATGTATGTATTAACTTGAAATAAAATCAAACTTAGAGAAAAGTTTCACATACCTTATAAAACAGCTTTTTTCTTGGGCTATTTGAAAATAAGTTGCTTGTCGAATTTTCCTCCATCCTTGAGCACTGCATTTTCTTCAATCACGGTTTCCTATGTCATAGCCTTGCTGTAAGAGAACTGTCTGCATCGCACTCCCAGACCCTCTCAGTCAGCAGCGCTAGAGAATGTGTATATACATAGATTGGTGCTTTTAAATAGTGTATCTACGTTCATTTCTGTGCATATCCATAGGTATTAAAATCCAGGTGAGTGTACATCTGCATGTCTCATTCCTAATCTTACACTTCAGATCCCACCTGATTTTCTCCTTTCATGTTGGTGACTGTCCTGATACCCTGAGCCGCTGCAGCTCCCTCCGCTCCACACACTGACATTGGTGCCAGCCTTCTTCAGCCCTGTCTAATGACTTTTGTGCTGAATATTGAGGAAGTGAAGGGAGGAGAAGCACAGGGTGAGATGTAGAGGAAGTAATGAAGAGGCCTGAGAGAGATTTAGGACATAGAAAAAGAGGACTTTGTGATTGATTAGATATGGTGGTTCAGGAGGAGGAGGAGTCAAAGAGGATCCCCAAATGCCCATCCACCAATGAATAGATAAAGAAGATGTGTTTTTTATTTTTTTTTTTAATACAGTGGAGTACTACTTTAAAGAAGAATAAGCTTGAGACATTTCTAGGTAATGGATGCACCCTGAGACCATCCTCTTAAGTGAAACAAATTGGACACTCGTTTAACACCACAGGTATTCATTTCAGGTATGAGAAACTGGAAGTATAAATGAGGACCAAAATGTATCACAGATATTGGGAAATGGGAAGAAAATGTTCGGATGAGGAGGGGAACAAGGGAAGCGGGAGGGGAAAATGAAGGAAGGGACAAGAAGAAAAGAGAACAGGAGGGAAAATGGAAACAAATCTTTTGTAGATAAACACGGGAAGAGGAGTTGAAGGGAGGGGCATGGGGAAAAAAAGAAGCAAAATATATCATGTACAGGTACAAATTCCCTATGATGAATATTATCAATATGGTTATCTAAAATGTACCAATAAAAAAATTTTAAATGAAAACAATTTTTTAAAACATGAAAAAAAATAAAGAAAACAAATTTTAAAAGAAAAACAAGCAGGATGCTCAGACCAGATTGAGGCACACAGTACAGAACAGAGACAGTCTTGGCACTATGGAATGGGGTGGAAATAGAATTTAAGAGAGAAATCTGCTTAGCACATAGATTTGCTATCATCAGATTTCATATAAAGCCGTGAAATACTATAGTTTCCCCCAAGGACACACATTTACGATAAAAGCAAAGAAATCCTAGAAAACAAAGCTATAGAGTAATGTAGTTTAAGAGACAGACAGAGAGTAGGAGTTGACTATGACAGCAAGGAGCAGCGTGTACGATGTTGGGGCAGCCCAGGGAGGAAGTACCTGAGAAAGGGGCCTGGCTGAGATAATCATTCACAGAAGTCAGTGAGAGGAGGACAGATCAGGCCTCGTGGAGTCAGCAGTAAGGGAGTTAGTGACTTTCAAATTAGTCTCAGTAGATTGGATTGGGTCTGGGGGTGGACTGAAAAGGAAGTATCAGCTTAGAGAAAACTAAGGGTCTTGTTTGGGGAAAGGCAATTCTTGGCAGGTTGGTAAGAGAATTGGCAGATCCCAATACGGATGGGGATGCTGAAAACACAAGCGCTAAGGGGAAGTTCTCTGATGAGTGTGGCGGACACTCATTCTTTGGTGATTGTACCAGTTGGGTTCACTAAAGAAACAGATTTGATATTATAGGAAGGCTTTACCAGGTAGGCTAAGAGCGGCTGCCTATGGAGCTAGGAGTACAAGAGTACAAAGTAGTCATCTGTGTGCCAGAGAGCTGGAGGCTTCAGTCAAAGGTAGAAGGCCTGAAGCTAGCTGCAGAATCTGGTGTGAATTGCTGTCAGTTGAAGAGTTTGCCTTAGAAGGCTGATGAGTCTGCTCTGCAGCCTTGAAGGAACTGAGGACCAATGTCCAAAGGCAGTAGGAGAGTGGGAGCTCCTCCTCTGTGGACAACAGAAGACTTTCTCCTTCTTTCCCTTTTTATTGCATACAGGCTACAAGCAGGGTGGGTCTTCCCTTCTCAGTTTGTAGCCTGCATGTCCGTCATCCACACACACAGAGCTTTACTGATCTGCTACGTGGTTCTGACTCAAAGCGGTCTATCAGAAATAACAAGCACAGTGACAAATGTAGATTCTCATTCCGAAACTGTGAAACATCTATACCTCGCCAAGGTCCCTTGGTGATAAAGATGCTGGTATTCCACAGATGATGTTTTGCAAAATGAAAACAGAGAAAGGTATTGTGCCGTGGTGGGTTCTCTGGGGATAATGAAAAAGAGAATTTATCTATTATAACCCAAGAGGTGTTGTTTAGAAATAGAAAGTGTAGTGGTCTGGCCTAGTATGTTCTAGTTTCTCTACAAAATAGAACGTGAATTTTCCCTTGAGAATGAGGGAACAAGTTTGAGGAGAGTGGCCAAGTTAGAAAATAGTCATAATGAAGACTGGGAGAAAGTGTATTGTAAAAACAATAAAAGATTTCTGAGACATTTTAGAAAAAATTAGAAGCTTATGGATCATGACTTTCTAGTAGCAATCGTCTGTATTATTTTGCAGGTGTCTATAACTAAGTGCAACATGTCAGTGTGAGTAAAAAAGAAAATGTGCTTTTCGAGGTATGAATGAAGAGAAAATAATAATGAAGGAAGAGGCTGTATTTAATGCCGAGAAGAATGGTGAGACAATGAAATCTAAATGAACAAGGAAAAGGGTGATGAACCAGAGGTCTCAGTGAACCCCAGTCTGGAAAGTTAAATATTTGTGGTAATATTTGTGAATAATTTGGAGGATTTCAGAGTTTCAACATAAAGCTAAATTATAAAGATACATTGTGTGAAATGTGATCAAAGAAATGAAATGATTAACTGAGGTGAAAACCACTAGAACTGAAACAGGTTAAGAAATAAAGAAGCTAGGACTTTATATGGGCTGTCTCCAGTAGCTTTACATTTCTAGCAGGAAGATCTAGACAGTGCCAAATTTTACATATGTAGGTATTTTGTACCCTGAATGTGCATACAAATCAATGCATTGCTTCTGTAAGTGATGAATTTGCATAATCAATGTAGTCTCTTATTATAGAATGACTTTGTCACCTCAAGAAACCCAGGGTCCCAGAAATCAAATCACTTAGGTTTCTTTACTTTGCTTAGAAAATTGAATTAATTACAGTGGAATTCTTTTCTTCATTGTGATTAGCTTAAAATTTGCTGTGTAAGTACAATTTTTAGACCTCTTGCATAAAAATCCCTTGAGAGTAATAGTTAAAAATGCAAATTCCTGAGGATAGCCTAGATCTATATTAATACAATTGAGTAAAGTAGGGATTGCTGTAGGTAGAGCTGGAATCTGTGTTTTTGTCTAGCTCTTCAGGAATCCTTATGCACTTGCTAGATGCAGACGGAGAAGGCCCATCAGTGTGTCTCTGTGCACATGCGCTTTCCATGTGTGAGGAGTGTGTATGTCTCTGTTGTTTACGGAAAGGATTCATGCACAGATTTACATTCTCAGAAATATTGAAGCACATTTTTATTTTAGCAACTCTAACCACATTTCTTACATAAGTTAATATAGGAATTACTGAGAATAACAAAATGACTTCCTGTTTGTTATGCTAAGTGATATACAATATTCTCCAGGGGACTTCAGCAATATATTTCTACAGATTTTACCTTTGATTGAATTATAAAACTTGCTTTCATGATACCAGCAATCAACCTCCTGGTGAGATCTATAAACAAATACCTTCACTTTTTTCTTGAAGGAGGATATTCAATATCTTAGCTTTCTTCTTTTTCTTCTCTTTTCTTTCTTTCTTTCTTTTTTTTTTTTTTGTACTGAGGATTGAACTCAGGACCTTGCTTACTTTCTTATTTTTTTATTTTAAAGAGAAAAAGCCAGAAAAATCAAGAAACAAACAAACAATTAAAAAACAATAGTAAAAGCAAAATGACAACAACAACAAAGAAACAATGGTGATATATGATTTCAAAACAAGATGATAGGAATCTAACAATGGTCGTTGAATTCAGGACCTTGATTACTTTCTTATTGCTGGGACAGCATGCCTGACATTCACAAATTAAAGCAGTTTATTTTGTCCCACAATCTGTAGAGGTTTCAGTCCACTGTTGAGTGGTTTCAGGGTAGAGTTGTATGGCATAGGAGCATGGCAGAAGAGAACAATTCATAGCATGGCAGGCAGGAAACAATAAGATTTCCTTCTTCTTTATCTTTTTATTCTATCCAGGCTACAGTCCTATTGGTTGGTGTCACCCACAGCCAGGGTCTAGATACAAACATTACATTCATCAAGGGTGAAATGGAAGAGAATTTAAATTTCCAAATGTCAAAATAGAGACAATTCTATATCCTGTCTTAAGAGGAAACCAAATGTTCTAACATTTTTATCTTTGACATTTTGTGATTGCCTTTATATTCTCTGGCATGATTATTGTAGTTTAATTTTTAAAATAAATGCCCAATATTCAGCTTACCCCCATTTTTATAGCTCTATAGTTCAGTATTCCACATAGCTCATCTGCTTTGTTGATCTACATTGCCAATACACAAATGGAAGGGAGTCAAAAATGCTAATGGCAACATTTTTTTTTCTGTTTAGTTTAATGCTGAAATCATCAGAGATAAAAGTACTGGTTATTTTACTCCAGTGGTGGATGCAATAAAGTTTTACCCTTAGGGTTAATATGTCTTCTGATTTCAATATTTCTTCCTAACTTTATTTCCACAGTGGATCACATTTATTTCTATGCCTCATTTCCTATACAGCATTTTCAAGTGGCCGTTGACATCTACCTCAATAACTTACTTGAACATCCTCCAGCTATTCCTGCTACTGCTTTTTTAATAGGATTCAGAGGAAAACCTTGAAAGTTGATGTTATAGCAGCTTTTCCTTTAGCACCTGGTTTAGACTATGTAGAGCAAGTAATAGTGAGATAATACAATAAAAAGAAAGTGAGAGACTTATTTGCTATATCTTATCTCATTTAATATTCACCAAGATTTCTATAGTTAGGATTATGATTTCTATTTTCATAGAAAAGAAATAGGTGAGGCTATAAGAGATGAAAAGTTCAAGTTATCTTTTTTTACTCTTTCTCTTTTAAATCACTCATGTTTTCAATACTGATATAGATATACACATACATAGTTTATATGTCCTCCCAAAGCCTCAAACACTTGTATTTGCGGCTTTGGAGAAGGTGGTTGGATCATGAGTTTATGATACTAGATTATGGGTGTGTGATAATGGAATAGTCCACTGATTAATTTAGCATAGTTCTGGGTGTGGATAATGGGAAGGCCCACCTTTGGTATGTATGGCAGCAACCAATAGGCTTGTAAACTGGATGGAATAAAAAGGGAAAGGAAGGATCCCCACTGGCTACCTCCTGCCTGCCCTGTCATGAACTGTTTTTCTTCTTCCATGCTGCCATGTCCTATAGCCAGCCACCTCTGAACTGAAACCTCTACAAACTGAGCTAAAATAAACCTCTCCTCCTTTCACTTGTGGGTGTCAGGTATTTTGTCCCAGCAATGAGAAAGTTACTAAGACAAATACACATGTCTTTTCTAACGCCTTTTTCTTAGTATATAAACTTATTAAAATTTTGATCTAAAGTACCAAATTTTCCTTCAATTGTAATTCTGTTTGTTTGTTTGAGACAGGGTCTCACTATATACTCCAGGCTGGCTTGAACTTATGATTGTAATGCCTCAGCTGACTGAATGTTGGGAATATAGGCATGTACATAGCTCCTGGCTCTTAACCATAATTCTGTACCATTTCTTTTCTTCAAAGTCCACTTCTTAAGGGAACAGTCTACATTCTTTGCCATTGCTGTCTCACCTCTCCTAATTCGCTCTTACACTATAGCAATCTGCCTTTGTTACTTTTTTCTAGTATTTCCACATCTACCTTAACATGCAACCATAGGTCCCCTTTACTTTCATCCAATATACCACATCCAATGCTGCCCCTGCCTTCAGTAGAAGACTTGGGTTATTACCAGAAATGTTACCAGGTTAAAAGAGTTAATTGAAGATACTTAGAAGAGTGCATTGCACGTAATATTCCTATTGAGTATTAGAGGTTTTCTATGTATGGTGGTGATTGTTGGCTTTATTAAGACAATGGTCAGAGTCTCTCTTCACCTTGTTTCATTTTTTTCTTTTACTAGTTCACATGTTTTTCGTTATTACCTTTAGTGAGATAGAGGGTTCCCTCTTTTGAATTTCACATTCTTCAAAATCATTTACATTGAATTTTAATTTATATTTGATAGCATTTATTACTTACATGAGTACAATGTGATAATTTTTATGGTTATGTAGGGTCATGAAATCATATCTAAAATCATGATATAGAACATTTCCAACAACCTAAAAATTGTCCTCATGTATCTTTAGAATGTGTCTCTACTCTTGAACTTTGACGAATATTAATCTTTCTATCATTGTAGTTTTTTATCTTCTAAAGTTGTGTGTCAGTGAAGAGTGTGGAGCAGTTTTTTATTTCTAGCTTTTTATTTTATTTGGACTAATCATGAATTCATCTTTATTGTTTCATATCAGTAGCTTGTTCTTTCTTATAACTCAGTAATACACCATTATTATGCAAATATTAGTTAATGGACATTTGTGTTGTTTCCAGTTTTGAGTGATTATAAACAAAACTGCTGTAACCATTTGAATACAAATTTTTGTGCACACATATGTTTTTTTCATTTTTCTGAGTTAGTTAAAAGTATGATATTGCAGTCTCATGATGAGTGGATTGCTAATTTTATTTTTTAGAAAACAATGTTTTCCAAAGTGACTATACCATTTGATATTCCCAACAGTGGTCCCTATAGCTACATAGTCTTTTCAGCTGTTAGTTCTTAGCCTGTTTTACTTTTATCCATTCCAGTGCAGATACAAAGGTAACAGTTTATGGTTTTCATTTGCATTTCCCTGATGGTTAATGAAGTTAAACATTTTTTCATTTATAGATTTCTTTCTTCTTTGATGACATGTCTGTTGAAATCATTTGACTTTTTAAAAATTTGACTTTTGTTAGTTTTATTGATTTATAAGCATCCGTAAATATTCGGTATACAAGATTTTCCTTTTTTTGTATTTAAGAGAAAAAGGACACATATAAGAAAGACAAAAAGCAAAAGACAAACAAATGACTAGAGCAAATGCACAACAGTAACGGTATAGGTTTACAAAACAGGATGATAGAAACTTGACAATGGTTGCAATATTGTGTATCGTTGCCTACAAGATTTTCATCTATGTTTTCTTCTAGATGTTTTATAATTTTAACTCTAACATTTATATCTTTAATTTATTTCACGTTAAGTTTTATATATGAGAGATGATAAGTATCAAGTTTTTTTATATAAATATTCAATTATTTAAACACCATTTATGAAGAGACTCTTCTTTCCAAATTGAATTTACCTGGGTACTTTTGTCAAAAGTCAATTGACAAAAGGTGTGTTGCCCTATTTTTGTTATCTACTCTGTTCCTTTAATTTATTTGGATTTAATTTGCTCTTCTTTTTCTAGTTTTCAAAATGAAATCTTAGATAACCGACTTGAAACTTTTCTACTATAAATATTTAATGCTAAATGTTCTCCATAAATATTGCCTTAGCTCCATCCCAGAAATTTCGATATGTTTTACATTTTACCCATTTAAAATATTTTCTAATTTACTTTATGATTTTTTTCCCCCTGATCTATGTTGTCTTAGTCACTTCCTCATTTTGGGAAAAAAATCTCCAATACCCGCCAAAAAAAAAAGTTTATTTTGTTTCACATTTTCAGCGCATTATTGGTGGCCTCCAAGACAGGAAGGCATGGTGGAAAGGTCATGTGCAGGAAGGCTGTCTATCTCATAGTGACCAGGAAGTAGAGAGAGAAGTGAGGAACTCAGAAAGGAGATACATTCTTCCAGGCCACAACCCAGTGACACAGTTCTTCCTACTAGAGCCTACCTTCTAACAGCAAGTTAGCTACTATGCCCTCTAATCCAATAATCTTCCAAACACATGAGGCTTTGGGGTGCATTTTAGATGTAAACCATAACACATGTGTTATTCATAGATATGTTGTTTAATTTCCTTGTGTTCGAAGGATTTTCCTGATATCTTTCTGTTACTGATTTTTAGCTTAATTGTGTTATGGTCAGAAAGCATTATTTGTATGATTTCAATCTTTTTAAATTTTTTGAGACTTGTTTTATGACATAGCATATGTTCTATTTCTATAAAAGTTCCATTTTCTTGGAAAAAATGTGTATGCATCTCTGTTTTTCAGAGTGTTTCATAAATGCCAGCCAGGTCATGTTGGTAGAGATGTCATTCAAGTGTTTCATATCCTTGCTGACAGTGCGTCTGCATGTCTATCAGTAATGAGAGAGGAATGTGCGATCTCCCACTCTCACTGTGAACAGGCTTCTTTTTGCTTATGTTCTAGTTTCATTTTTTTTCTTTTAGTCCTCTCAATTTTGTTTCATATAGTTTGACTTCCTTTAAATCCTTAGTAATTCAAGTTGCCTGCTGGAGGTCGAAGGGTAAATCTGATCTGTTGCTCCCGATTGGCCAGAATTAAAAATCAGGACTTACAGTGCTGCTCTTGAGAAAGCCTTTCTTTCAACCCTTGTGGCTGTGCCATTCCCCACTGTGCGCGACCCTGTGTGCCTCAGGGCTGTGCCCTCACTGCACTCCTGCTCTCATTCCCCAGGTTGCATTCTGGATCCTCAGGACCTAGGAAATTTTTAAACAGCCTGCATAGCTTGCCCAGACTGCTTCTTTTAGATTAGTGATAGCAGACCTTTCAGAGACGAGTGACCAGACTGTGACCCAAAGCCACTTATTTATCCCAAATTGCCAACCCCGCAATGAAACCTGAATGTTGAAGTTTTTAGTTTGGAAAGCGTAACTCATCCATTAATAACTTTTGTCCTAAGAGAAAAACAACATGTGTACTATAGGTTTATCACCATGGTTAGATCACCCTCTTGATGGTAGCAGGGGTGATTTACTGCTTTTTTGTGGACACAGCACAAATACGTACACCGAGGCATCTTCTTGTATGTTTGAGAGGACTCTGCTTTGTGAGGTAGAGCCAAACGGGGGTGAAAAACTGAAAGTTAGGACATGCGGGGTTAGTTCTTGCCCAAGCCACTGTATTATGGCATTTGGAATTTGGAGTCTTATAATTCTAAATTCAACTTGGAATTATGGGATTATTATATTTTTAAGGTAGGAGGATTGTATTGGGTATGCTATGTCCCCCTAAGTCCTCATACTTTTGATGGGGCTGAGTCTAGTGCTTGTGTTCAGTTTGTTGTCTAGCACTGGGAATGGCAATGTGAGCGCTGCACATGCCCAGGGGTGGAGCTGAGATACAGCGTAAGGGAAGACAGGTCTTCTTGCACTTCCACGCTTCCACCTTCTCTCCCGCCAGTGTGCTTGCGGCTTGCAGCCACCATGAACTGGAGCCCTGCCAAGCCATGCTGACTTGGAGCCAACTGAGTATGGGCTGGAACTCCCGAGAAACTGTAAGAATAAACCTTTCCTTCCCTAATTTTGGGCATCAGGTATTTTGTCTCGGCAATGAGTGAAAAGTAACTAGGACAAGGATGAAATGTATTTGAACTTAAACTTTTTCAGCTTATTTTATAACTTTTAAGTGTTTGACATATAGAACTTGAGCCATTGTTTTTATCTTGCATCAGGCCCTCTGAATGTGAGGTGCAGACAATCTTGGCCTCCTAGTCAACCTTTATTAAATATGTTCCTCGTGTCTGTCCTTTATCCCCTTTCCTTTTCATTCTATAGCCTCAATGAGAATCTCCCCCCAATTTTTTTTTATTTAAGAGAAAATAGACACAGAAGATAGAAACAAAAATCAAAAAAGACAAGCGAACAACAACAGATCTGATACGAAAACATTGTAGGTTTACACACTGAGGTGGTTGAAGTTTGACATTAGTTACAATATTGCATATTGATACCTTCATAGGGGTTGATCAGATTGACAGACACAGACATGTAAGATTTATTAATTCAGGAAGATTAACTTTTCTTTTTAAATAGCTAATGTATTTAGTAATATAGTTTTTTTAACTGTCTTATTTATACATATTTATAAATTTATGTCTTTTTCCTTTTCTCTTCCTTCCTTCCTTTCCCCTTAGAATACCTCTTGTTATCATTGAAATAACTACCCATAACACCAAGTCTAATATAATCAAGTGAAATAGTTTGGAGTGAAACCAATAAAAGATAAAAGAATGGTTGTACATAGGAGAAACAAAAAACTAAAGGGATCAACAAACAACAACAACATATCCGATACTGTAAAATTATAGGTTTAGGAATTTAGATGGTTGGAATTTTACAGTGGTTGCAACGTTGTACATCGTTACCATTAAGGAATCTCCCAAAATGTATACTAATACATAGTGTAGGAATGAATGAAGGGCTATGAACAAGTAGACAGATAAGCCTGAAAATGGCTCTCTGTGAAGGAGACAGGAAAGGCAAATATGCCATTAGATAGCAGCATATAAAACTGGTCACCTCAAAAACTCATAAAGAAATCAGAAAGTCTGAATGTTTGAGTCTATGCCTTAGAACCAGACTTGCATGGAATAAAATTCTGCTTCTGCCTTTTTCTAACTATGATATCTTTGGCAAGTTTTAAAAATTCATTTGTGTATCAATTTCCTCATCTGACCAATGAGTAGAATAATCACAACCACTTCACAGGATTCATTTTGGAACTAATGATTTAATAATTATAAAAAATTGGAAGAATGAGTGGCAAATAGTAAATTTTCAATTCTTGTTATCTAACATGTTGACAAAGTAGATTTTCAGAGCTCCAGCTGAGTTTTCCGTATGTCTTTGTTAAATATTTTTTAGATTTGGATGATTATCAATTACCAGTGTTAGAGTAATCTGTGGTTCTAGCTGCATTTACTCTAAAGCTAACTGAGTACTCAAAAATCCTATTTCCTACTCCTCATCATACGGGAAGACTTTATTTCCAGGCTTTCTTTAGTGTTAAGACTATGATATTGAATTTTGGAAAAAGAAACTATGCAGAATTTATGCATATCACTGTTAGGTATGGTCATAAAAATCTTGTTATAGTTTTCTTACAATCTCCATCTGCTATCTAGATTATTTTAGAATTACCTTGAATTTGTACAGTGGCAAAGTTGTAAGATAGGAGCATTGAGTCACTACATGACAGCTTGCAGAGTAATCACTTAAGAGAATAACTATTTTCATTAGATTTGAATTAAAAATGCATTTGTTTCATTAAAACATAAAGATTTTGGGTCATTTGTACAATAGCCTTTGCAAACAAAGATAGTGGTGTGTGGAAGTGTTGTGCTTTCAGAATAAAAATTTGTGATCTGTGGAACTAGCTTGGTACATGACTAATGATCAGGAAGGAAAGTATGATGGGTCACTAGAAAAAAAAAGTAATCTTGTCATACAATGGCAAAACATGGTGAAACATGTTCATATGAACACTTGGAAAGGTGAAGCATGTACCTGTTGAAACTGAACTGCAGAAGAAATGAAACACAAACTTTAATAATGTTTTCTTATTGACTATGTTTAGAAAAACTTAAAAAAGAATTGGCTAGTTCACAAGCAAAAAGAAAGGGAACAGAAATAGTCTGGATGTTCAGGTTTTGCAGCGTTGAAAGCATCAGTTGTTTTTGGAATGTAACTAGTGAGAAATGGAACTAAAACGTGAGAAAAGAAAAAAAAAAGGACAGAAGCAAGGAAGGAAAGAATGAAGACAAAAAGAAAGAAACAGAAAAAGACAATGAAAGAGAAAAAAGAAAAGGAAAAAGAAAAGGAGGGAAAGAACAAACCAGCTGTAAGTGTAAATCTTTTCAGGTGACTAAAATGATTCACACAAACAATCAGCTTCAGGATGGGATATTCACATTTAGGAGTTATAGCATCAAGGCAGCTGTTATTACACTGAAGAAGTTAGCATGGTGACAAAGAAGTAGAGAAATAAAACATATAGTATTTGAGGATCTAGAAAAGCTCTTTGAACATGGGTTCCGGCACATACAGCTACTGGGAAGCAAATTGATAAACCCCTCCTGAATATTAAGCTTTTGAGGAATCTTAATTTCCAAGCGAATCATAAACTAAGAAAACAGACAAAAACCCAGTTTTGATCCTTTCAGACTTTGAACAACCATTAAAACTCCAGACTTGCATAAGTATGAGACTGGCTTTCAAGGATCCTACAAGGTGAATTTCCTCTCCCACTTCACATATGGCCGAGGAGAGTAACAGGCAAGGTGGTGCTCCCAGCAGATGGAGCCCAGAGACAGAGGAGAGTGGTAAGGCCATTTCCCCTGGACAGCTTCAGAAACACCACATCAAATCACTTTTCTACTACTATACCAGTGCTCTTCACATTTTCCACTTAAAAAAGAATTCAGCATTGCTGCAGTCTCTTCTCAGTTTTCTCAGTTGTTCCCTTTAAAAAGGGAGTGTTTATTGCTGCTCTCCTGCTTTTTTCTACTGTTGCGCATTAGCTGTGTGTGTGTGTGTGTTCCTGTAGTGTCAGGCAGATACCTTATCTTTTAATGCATAGGTTGCCAGACCTAAGAAACCGTATCAAGCCTTGACAGAAAACCCATGCATCATCTAGAGATGCTGAACTCTGAACAAAGTATAGTAACTGGGTGTGGCTTTCAGTTGTCTTCCTAGGGGAGGAGATAAGGAAGTATGAGCTGAGAATTTGGTGGTCAGAAGGAAGTGGCAAAGGTTGGCTGGAGATCCAGAAATTTTATTTCTTCTTTCTGAGCACACAAGACTACTGGCTTTCCTCAGTTCCCTTGAAATTAAATTAAAATTGTGAATCCAGCTACTGTTCCAGAAAATGCTGTGCAAGTGATACAGGCTATTTCCAAAAGGGGCTACAAAACCCCTTTGTGCAAGCAGCATTCCCTCATCCCTTTATTTGATGGATGAAGATGTCAGGAGGACTGGAAACTGCAAGATGAGGGGATCCTGGGTTCTTGAGGTGCTTTGGGGGGAAGAGCTGCCCAGAAAAACACCCAGACCCAGAATGTCACCTTGGGGTTTGCATCACGATACAAGGAATCATCAGGAGGCCAAGAGATTGAGACACTGCCCAGGCCTTGGGATCCCATGGAAACAAAACCAAACCCAATTCAGGGTAAACAATAAAATGAAATTTAGGCTTAGTCCATCAGAAATACCAACTAATCTCTAACTAGGACTCTCTGTTTTAACCAACTCTGTGTATGTATTTGCGTATGTATGTATGTATGTGTATGTGTATGTGTGCGTGTATATATGTATGTATGTGTGTACGTAGGTATGTACCTGTGTATGTCTATACTGCAGACTGCCCTCAGGGCCTCACGTATGCAAGGCAAGCGCTCCACCACTGAACTACATCCCCCGCCCCTTTCAAAATTTTATTTTGAGGCACAGTCTCAGTGAGTTATACAGACTGGCCTCCCTTGGTATCCAGAGTAGCTAGGATGACAGCCGCGTGTCTTGGTCTTCCTTTGCGAACACCTCTCAAAAACTGCCTCTTGCTCCCTAACTGCCCGTGGAGTGCTAAACACTGCCATCTGGTGCTGCCCAATTCACGAAAACCTGAATGTTCAGCTAAAGGTATTAAAACTTTAATGTGTCTGAATTTATCTTTTTTTAAAATTTCTTGTCCTTTTTATGTTGTTTTATTTATTTGTTTATTTTTAAAATTTATTTTATTTTTGTTTTCTGGTACTGGGGATCGAACTCAAGACCTCACGCTTACCAGGTGGGCGCTTATGCTGCTGAGCTAAATCCCTGGCAAAATTTATTTATTTATTTATTTATTTATTTATTTAATTTATTTATTTTTTGTGGCACCAGGGATCGAACTCACAGCTTCGTGCCTGCCAGACAGGCGCTTAAGCCACTGAGCCAAACTCCTAGCCCCAGTTTTTTGAGGTAGGGTCGCACTGTGTAGCTCAGGCCGGCCTTAAAATTCATTTTTTAGCATAAGCAAGGAACCTAATTGTATGATTCCAGGAGTGCTAGTCCCAGCATTAGCACATTCTAAATAATACTGCACATCATAACCACGTACAGTGATGACGGACGGTGATCATATCAATGGTGTCTTTTGTTGGAGATGGTAAATACGGTTTCTCATTCTGACCTCCAAAGTAACCTTGAGCTCCAGATAAATTAAAAAACACTGACTGGGATGTTTAGCAGGAGGATTAATGTTAGTAGTGTTCTGGGAATTTATCTTCATAGTTGAGTTCTAAGAGACAGAGAGAGACAGAGAGAGAAAACACTGAACAAGGGTAAAAATAAAAATAAATCACTGAGTTCGTCACCCTAATTTAATGTTTTCAAGAAAATTACATTTGTCTAGAGGAGGAAGAGATGAATATAATACATTCATCAGTGTTGTTGGATTTAAAGATACCCCTCTGTTTCCAAGAATTCTTTTCTCATATATTCCTGAGGTCTCAAACATGTTTAGGGTAAATTCTACACGTTGAGAAGTGATCACTAGGAAGTGTGTGTGTGTGTGTGTGTGTGTGTGAGAGAGAGAGAGAGAGAGAGAGAGAGAGACAGACAGACAGATTTTCTGTGCATTTCCTCAGGGTGTTCTATTCTCATTGCAGGGATATCTTTGAATTTTGGCTGGAATAATCCATGGAAATATTTAGATTCCAGAATTAAGAAAGCCAAGGCAGCTGCAGAAGACCCTCGGGGATAAGTACTTGTTGTAGTACATGTTCTAGAAGTTACTCATGTTGTCATCACTGCGTAACATTGCCGAAGGGCTCCAGATGACAGTTTGGGGTGTGTGGAGTGCGTAGAAAATATTCAGATCTTACATGTGATTGTAAACTATATTTAGGGCAAAAATGGTCTTCAACCATAATAGATCCTGAAGATAACACTGAAGGAAGTATGTCTAAGGAACCAGTGACTGGAGAATATAGAAATCATGTTAATCTCTTTCAAAAACTCAAGTGAATTTTAGATGAGCTATTTTCCTGGAAATCTCCCTTAAAGAGGCAACAAGAATTAATTCCCTGGTGTAACTGATTTTGGATAAGAAAAGAAACTCTACTCTCATATCTTGAACCTATTGTAGTCATACTGTTTTCTTACCTCTCCATTGGAATAATGCTCAGAAATGCTACCAATGACCCCATGGTCAGTGTTCAATCCTCATACTTCATCTTTCAGAAGCATTTGGTGTGGTACTCATGACCCTTATCTTAGACTATCTCTTCTCTTTGAGTTCCAGGACATCTTACTTACCTCTGGTCTTCTTTGATCTTTCCTTTGATAGTTTCTCCTCATCTGCTCAGTTACTACATAAGTGTCAGCATTCCCCAGACTTATTCCGTAGCTGTATTCTCTGTTGTACCTACACTCATGCATTTGATGACATTACCTACTCTCCTGGTTGTAAATGTCATCCACATGCTGATCATTTCCAAATTTATGTCTCCAGATGGTACCTGTTCTCTGAACTTCAGACAAATATATCCAAATGCCTACTAGATACCTTCTGTTTTTTTTTTTTTTTATTTTTTTAACAATGTCGACATTTGCTCCTGGTTCTCCTCTGTCCAGCCTTCTTCTCATGACCTCCTTCCATGTCCATAAATTACAACTCAGTCTTTCTAGTAATTTCAGGCCAAAGCCTCAGTGTGACTTAATTCACCTCTCGCACCTCAGGTGGCATGAAGAATTCCTTCAGGGCTTATCTATTAATGGGAACTTATAAAGTATATATCCAGAATACAACTATTTTTCATAGTTTTGGACTTCTGTTTGTGACTGTGATGGATTAGTTTATATCCAAATGACCCTTATTCAGAGAATAGCTTAAAAATCTGAATAAAATACAAAAGATGGCCAATTTGAATGCATCAGAGAACCGTGTGTGCAGCTAGGCATTGTGTGGCTAAGAGCTCAGAGAGAAGAGAATTTATTGAGGCAAATACAAAACATGATGCCATTCTTCTTCTCGTGTGTGCAACCTAAGCTGCATGGTATGAAAAGCTAAAAAGCTGAGCAGGGAGTGGTAGCTGAAAAGTGAAAAAGCCGACCGAGTTTTGTCTCACGGGAATACACTGGAGTTCAGGAATTGCCAATATAAAGATCTGATGATCCAAGACTATAGAGTGAACAGAAATAAGAAGGATAAGTTTGATATTCTACCAAATTATTTGTCTATTTATAAAAAGTCAAAGGCTTTTCTGCAGACTTCTCAGTCCCATAGTGCTAGGTAGTCAATTATTAGAGTTCTAGGTCCTTATAAACACTCCACTCTCCCAGTTAAAAACTCTGAAGGTCTACATCTTAGGTGTAATGGAAAACTAAAAATAGGTAAAACTTTTCTTTCAAAGATTGAAGTCCAGACTTGAATGAGTTCAGTTCCCAAGTGGATTAAATGAGATACTCTAACTTTCTGCCTAAAATTAACATTAATCCTCTCTGGAAGTTAATTACACTTTCCACAAACTCTGTGCTTCTTATACCATAGTGTCATTCAATATATCATTTAATAAAATCTTATCAAAATGCACATTCAGTGAAAATTTACTTGGTAAACCAAGATGAGTAAGGCAAAAACATAATGTAAGACTGATAGTTGATAGTTATCGGAGTCATTAGATGTGAGAAAGTGGAAAATTTTATCACCAAATAAGGCTAATTAAAAAGAAACTGATACTTAAAATTGAAAAATAAAACAATATGGGCTAAAGAATTCATTGCTGGGCTTGACATCAGTTAAGAAACGGTCCAAGAGGGAGTTAGTAAACTGGAAGATAAGTCAAGAAGAAAATATTCTTGCAAAAGAACAGAAATAAGAAAAACAATGAACAACGCCAAAAAGTACAAAATCAGTGTGTGGGCCATTAAAACACTCTGGAAGAAATATAACTAAAATCACATGCTAATTGGAGGAAGAATGGCACATCACAATGTTTGATGAGGCAATGGCTGAGAATTTCCCAAATCTGAGTGGAAAAATTCAAGTCATATATAGGTGGAAGAAATACTTTGAAACCCAAGCAAGGTAACTATTAAAACAACCACATATAGGTACATCATCATAAGTTCACTGAAACAATGGCAAAGAGAAATCCTAAAGAATAGTTAGAAAAAACTTTTACACTTTACTTTCAGAGTCAATAGCTGTTGTCACAGAAGAAATGATTAAGATTTTAAAAATAAGAAATGCCATCTTTACTATGTTGAAAGAAAATTACAATTTATCATACTACAAGCACCCAAGTAAACTAAAGATAATTGGGAAGCTGAAATGTATTCCACCAGCTGTGTCCTGAAGACAAGCAGCGTGGAGATAGCGAGGTTTTGGTAGAGACAGATTTCCTTTGAGTAACTGCCAAATAATGCCAGACATGGCTGCAGTCTCCTTAAAAGCAAGAGCTAATTACAGCTATGATATCTATTGGACTCTTGTTTTCTCATCTTAATGTGCTCCTCAACCCTTCCAGAAGTGACTGCAAAGCCTGCTTCACTCAATGGCTCAGTAGAAGAGAAATGAATGGGGAAGAATTTTCTCAGCGGAATAAGGATGTAGATAGGAATGGGGAAAGTAGCTGAATCTGGGAACTGTAAGCCTGGCCAGCTAGCTGTCAGAATCCAACCATCCTGGAGCTTGGGCTCTACGTCAGTAGACTGGTATGGTCACGTATGCTAAACCCTTTGACAGGAACTGGGGAAACTAAAGAGATAAAGGACACCCACATCTGACCTGACCAAATTATGACACATCTGGACTGTGTGCAAAGACTCAGGAGAGACAGCTGCAGGTGTGGAGAAAGCTGCTCTGGCCTAGGGAGAGCCATGGAAAGCAGGTGAAAGGTTGGGGAAAAAATTATTCAAAGATACTGGGCTAGATTTAATTTTACTGCATTACGTTGCTGAAGTGGAAACAGTTTTGTGGGGTGAAGATCCACTGTGGAAAGTGGCCCAAAGGCTATTGGAAGTGAATGTCTGGAGGAGCAGGGGCACTGCCAGCTTCTCCGGTTGCCCAGCCAGTCACACCTATCTCTTCTCCAGCTTGTGTCTTGTGGTGTGTTTAGTAGTGTGAAATCTGCTGTGGAGGCTGTGTTTATATCACAAAAATTTGACAAATACCACAGATCAGGGATTTTTTTCTCTCCTAGAGACTCAGTTGATAAACACTTACTGGAGCTATCTCACATGGCAAAGTTTCATAACATGCGTTGTTGGGACAGCGTGTGGATTAGCACGTGGTATCTTTTGTGCACTGCTGTCTCCTACTTTATAACTCAAGCCCAGACTTTTTTCTTGGGATTCGGGTCCATCTTTTTTTCTGTCATCTGGACCACCCTAGCTTTGCAATAAGCATTCAAATGCAACATATTTAGTGTCTATTTATTATCTTCTCTTCCAAAACAGTTTCTTTTCTAGCATTTTTAACTATATTTTTTGATAATAACTTAACCCAAACGTTTAAGTCAGAAGTTTAAACAGCTCTCTACTGTTCTCCAATAATCCTAACAGGTCAACCTAATTAGCACATCATATGTAAATAAATACTACATGTTTTTCCTTATTTTTGTTGTTAGTGCTGTTGCTTTGGTGCACGTCATCATTCTTTTTCTCAACTAGTTTCCTTAAACTCTTAACCATTAGAATATGATGCATTACTCACTAAGAGAAGACTTTCCAGGCTCTTTCCTAGAGATTTGCATTTGGGTATGAGAAGAGGAGTGGAATCTGTATTTTTTCCTGTATTTGTATTTTTATTAGCATACATTAATTTTAAAAAATACTGGGTTTCACTGTGACATTTCACACATGCATATAATATTTTACTAACCTACTCATCCCCACGTTACCCTTGCTTACGTCTTTATCCCTTTGGTCATTTCCACTTATCTGGTAAATATCTATCTAAGTTGCCTATTTTTTCTGGTGAAAGTTTTGTTAGATCGTGTCTTTCCAAAAATTTTATATAGGTTGTCAAATTTGTGGGATTCAGTTCATAATATTCCATTATTATAATTTTTATAACTATGGGATCTATAATTGTCCTACTCTACATTAATGTGTTTCTTTTTTTTTTTTTGCATTTCATGTATTTGGAAAAACACGATGCTTGTCTTTTTGAGTCTGCCTTATTTCACTGAACAAGAAGATCTGCAGTTCCATCCATTTTCTTGCACATGACATCATTTTGTTCTTCTTTTAGTTTTTAAATTTTTAAATGATTTTTATTGGCCCGTTTTAGGTATATGTAATGATCACATTCATCATAGAGAATTTGTACCTGTGCGTGATATAACTTGATTCTCTTTTTTCCTATTCTCCTACCCTCCCTTCAACCCCTTCTTCCCTCTGCATTGAAAAAAGCTTTATTTCCAGTTTTTCCTTCTTTTCTCTTTTCTTTTTTACTTTTCCTTTCTTTCCTTTCTTCATCATCCTCTGTTGTTCCCCTTCTCATTTGAACATTTTCTTCCTATTTCACAACAACTATTATACATTTTGGTCATTATTTACACTTTCAGTTTCTCACAAGAAAGAAATAATGTGATATTTCCACATGTGTCTGCTTTATTTCACTTGAGAGTGTGGTCTCAGGGTATCCATTTACCTAGAAATGTCTCAAGTTTACCTTTCTTTATGACTGAATAGTAATCCATCATATTTAAAAAAAATATTTTTCCATTCACTAGTTGATGAACATTTGGGCTATTTCCAAGATTTGACTAATACAAACTACGCTGTTATAAACAAAGGTGTGCATATATTGCTGTGTTATGATGCTTTTAATTCTTTCAGGAAAATAAGAAGGGGAATAGCTGGGTTGAATGGGACCTCTAGTCCTAGTTCTTTGAGGAATCTCCACACTGATTTTTCACAGTGGTTGCACCAGTCTACATTCCCACCAACAGTGGAGAAGGATTGCTTTTTCCCCACAGCCTTGCCAGCATTTGTTATTGGTTGATTTCTTGACAATAACCATTCTTTCTGGGGTGAGGTGGAATCTCAGTGCTATTTTAATTTGCATCTCTCAAATGACTAATGATGTTGAACATTTTCTCATATATTTATTTGCCGTTGATAAAAACAGTATGGTACTGGCAAAAACAAAACAAAACAAACCAAACTAAAACAAAATAGACAAACAAGCAAACAAAAAAAACAGACCCAAGAATCAGTAGAACAGATTAGAAGATGCAAAAACAACTCCAGACATTCTTAGCCACCTTATCTTTGACAAAGGTGCTAAACACATTCACTAGAAGAAAGATAGCCTCTTTAATAAATGGTGCCAGAAAAACTGGCTCTCCATATGCCAAAGATTAAAATCAGACCTCTATCTTTCACCATTCACTAAACTAAAATCTAAATGGATCAAAGATCTAAATATTAAAACAGAAACACTAAGTCTGTTGGAAGAGAGACTAGGTAAAACTCTTGAAGACATTGGTGTAGGCAAAGACTTTATGACCAAAACCCCAATCACAAAGCAACTATCACAAAGAATCAACAACTAGGATATGATCTTTTTAAGAAGTTTTTGCACAGCAAGAGAAACCACCAATAGAGTGAAGAGAAAACCCACAGTGCGGGAAAAAATTTTTGCCAGCTGTTCCTCAAATGACCACTATTTAGAATATATAAAGAACTCAATTTTGTTCTTTATGGCCAAATAATAGCTATATCTCTATATCTCTATGCAGCTATGCATCCATGTATCTATATCTCTCTCTATATATATATCTATACATCTATATATCTATATACCTATATATCTATGTAACTCCATTTGTCTGCTGACCATTCATCCCTAAGCTGCTTCCATGGAACCTATATTTTTAAAAAGTGACCTAGAATTCAGGCAAACCTAATTATTGATTGGTGTCTTAGTCCATTTTGCAAACTATAGCAAAATACCCATGCTGGGGCAGTTCTGGAGGCCAGGAGAAGTGTGCTGTTATGAGCTCGGGTCTGATGAGTGTTTCCTAGTGAGTGGCATCACAATGGCAGGAGCAGAAGATGAAAAAGACCAGGCTTGTCCTTCTATAACAACCTGCTCTTGTTGGGCTTATCTACCCCCACTGCAGAGAGAGCACTAATCCATTCCTGAAGGCGGAGTCCCCATGGCCAACCACTTTCCACTGGCTTCACCTCTTCTCCGTGCTCAACACCACTCCACCAAAGATCGAGCCTTCAGCCCATGAACCTGTGTGGGACAAACCATCATCCAGCCACAGCATGTTTCTGAGTTTGGAAAATAGTTCAATACAGGGTAAAAGCATTAATTTCTAACAGTAGAATACAAACCTAACCATTGTATGACCTATTTCTCTTGCTTTATCTCTAACTACTTACCAGGACATCTTCTACTTCATTTAATTTTTGGCCCAATATTTATCATCCTGTATATAGCTCACACTTCTTTACGTCTCCAAATGCAGCAATCTTACTCACACCTTTTCGTTTTAATTCTCATTGCTCCTGTGGCCCAGGGTGCTTTCTCTCAACCCCTGTATGTTTGTGCCACCACTGTTCCTCATTCCTTCCTCTAGGGCACAGCATTGATTTTATTGTCTATCTCTGTTAATGGACGACTGATTCATTGGAGATTTTAATTCCTCATTTCTAGACCAATAATTGGAACAACATAATTTTTAACAATTTATTAAATGAATACCACACAACTGGCAATTGACACAGTAGGGATTTTGATTTTGGAATATATGGTTCCCAAGCCATGTGCTTTTCACTGTACTGTACCCTCTTGATAAAGTGTGGTTCAGCTCGTCAGGGGAGACACTTTTAATCATTCAAAGAACATCTAATGATTTCTGAAGACAGAGCTACTGCCTCTCCAAAGGGAAATCTGCCAGTTAACCACTTTAGTTGATCAATATCTAATCCAGATTGGAAAATTCATGCCAAAAAAGTATTCTCTGAGATTCAGTAAAATAGAAGGTGAAAAATACATCCCCTTATTTTGACCTAACCCAGATATGACTTTGCCATGTGAATATAGCTATGTTAAATCAGGAAGGCAAAAAGCTAAAACTAGGTGATGATATTTGCTAATATTAATCTAATCAATTGGTCTTAAACTCATTTCTAGGTCTAGGCCAACTATAGTTTTTGGCACACAAAATTCCTCAGAAACATTTCAGAAATATTGGATTATAATAGGAAGCTGATATAGTTTGGCAAAAAATAATGAATATAACTCTCAATCAATTCGAGCATCCATTTTATTGAGGAAATTAATGCAACTCATGAGTTTTATTCCTCAGCATAAAAAGTTTGGGCAGAAAAAGCTAATGGATAAAATTCAGAGTGTCTATTCTGTCATCTGATTTGGGAAATGTTCGCTGACTCTGCTAGTTCTATTAAAAATGTTGTCCATAAAATATTGGACTAGCTTGCCACAAGTTATTTTAGAGCTGTGTGAAGGACTGTTACCAATGAACACTTCTCTTCCCTCTCTAATTAATTCATAACATTGCCACTAGAGTGTTCTTGTATTATAAATTTATGTCAACACTTGCCTCATGCCTGCTTAAACACTTTTGAAAACTCCACATTTCTCCACAAATGCCATAAGAAAAGAACAAATTCCTTAGCTTAACAGGTGTATTTTCTACAATCTGATCACCACTTACCTTTCTATTGACAATTCCTCTTTTAGCTGGAATACTCGTCACATTCTTTAACTACACCAGATTGTTGACCCATAAATACTGCCTTTTTCCTCACTTCTGTAACTGTAACTTACTCTAACCCATCTGCCATCTTGCCTTTTCATCTTGTTTGATGGCCAAAGCCTACTATTTTTATTGGAATTGGTCCTATTCCTAGAAGCCCCTCTAGAAATATTTATTGCTTATCATCTACATTCACACATAATTTATATTTTATTTGGATCACATCCTAATAAACTCATCATAAGTGAAAAATACCATCAATTGAGAATGCTTGTGGTACTCCTGTCCTCCCCTGTATCTTAGAACATCTTAGCGTTTCCCCTTCCGATCTCGCGGCTGCCTGGGAGCTGCAGATTGCCGGGCGCCCAGGATCACAAGGGAGCCGCAGCCAGTGTGTGCTTCACTAGCCTGAGAGAAGACCAAAATTCAAAATCCAAAGTGCTGTTTCTACTAACTATGTATTGCATTTACACCATGGACAAGTTCTTGAACAGTTGAAGTTGAATCATCCTACACTGGGCATAGTCTGCATTTGAAAAAGAGCACCACGGTTATTTCTGAAATATAGCTTGGAACATAGAAAAAACACAACTGAGTGTACATCTGACTGTGTTTGTACCATTTAAGGCATGACTCAGTAATCTGATTACATATTTGGTTTCTTCTTGGGGCACTGTAGCTAAAATTATGTAGCAGTGTGAGGGGAGGAAGAGAAAAAGGCTTCTCCACGATCTCATCAAATGTAATACATCTAAAAGATCGTTCCCGTCTTCCAGAGGGCACAACTGTGTTGATTATATTAATACTCTTAGTTCTCAGTAAAAGCAAACACAGGAAAACCTTAGCTATTTCTTATAATAAAATATTCAACCACAAAAGAAAAATAGAGAAACATGTAAAAAAAATACTACATATCTGACAAAGAAAACAAAGTTACAATTTCACGCTATTTGTACCACATTTTTAAAAAAACATCAAATGGCACAAAACGTTGACCTCATCTCTGTGTCCTTTCTCCATCTCTGAATCAGTAGCTTAGATGGAATCATCGTAAACTCTAGCCATACTTTGTCTCTCCACCATTTGTAGAATCCATTGTACTTTTTCACATGGATCTGAATAATCATCAGAAGCCCTCAAACTTCAAAGCAAATGCAAATGATTCTGCTGCATTTCTCCTCACCCCTCTTACAGAGAAGAAAGCAACCATCCAGGCCCAAATCGAAGGACAATGTTATGCATTTTCTCTTCTCTCTTTGTAGGATGGCACAAAGCAAATACCTTCTGTAGCTATGTAGGTGTCACAGAGTTTCCAGTGGCGCTATGCATCTGTGCCTTTTTGTTTTTATGTTTTGTTTCATTTTGGTAAATAAGGGAAAGAATAAATCAAGTACCTCACTCAGACCAAGTCCATATTACATCAACATAAGTACTCAAAATGCTGAATGTTAATTCAATTATCTAGTTAGTATTCAGATGGCTCTTAAAAACATTTTAGTATGGACTATTTCAAAAGTATATTAAAATATGAAGATTTTACAATAAACCATATTGTACCATCATTCAACTGCAACGACAATTAAGTCATGGAAAGCCCTGTTTTCTCTTTAACCCATCTTTTCTATCCTACCACTGAGTTAGGAAGCAAACCTCAAATATTGTATAATTCTACTCATAAATATATCAGAATTGATCTTTGAAGGGAAAGGAAGCTTTCAAAAATTCAACTACAAAAATATTTCCACTCTTAAAATAGCATTTTCTTAATATTAAATATCAGACTGGGCATGGTGGCATACACCTTTAATCCCAGCACTTGGGAGGCTGAGGTAAGAGGAGCATTGTGGGTTCGAGGCCGGCTTGGGCTACAACGTGGGCAAGGCTGGCCTGAACTACATAGTGTGACCCTGCCTCAAAAAAAAAAAAAAAAAAAAATAGGGCCGGGAGTTTGGCTCAGTGGCTTAAGCACCTGCCTGGCAGGCAGAGGTTGAGAGTTTGATCCCTGGTGCCGCAAAAAAAAAAATAAATAAATAAATATCAAGTAGTATTTAAATTTCTTTGTCTTTCCACTTTTTCCATAAGTTTGAATCAAGATGTAAATAAAGTCCATATATTGCAAATAGTTGACATGCCTCTCAAACCCTATCTCACTTTACAAGTTCACCTCTGTCTTTTCCATTTTATTTTTGAAATTTGTTACTGTGTAAGAAACAAAGTCTTTTGTCCTATGAGGTTTCCCACACATGTATGTTGTTGACTGCATCTTCACAGTGTCCTTGAACATGTTCTTCAGTCCTCTATAGTTCCTGTAATTTGGAAGACTTGGATGCACAATCAAATTCAGGTCCAAGTGTAATTTTGTTGTTTGACTAGATTTGGTTGACTTAGATAATAGGAAATAGAGGGATAGATCTTTTACAAAAGGAAAGGTGACCAAGAGATGGAAAGATGGAAGTAGGGGTGAGGGAAGAGAGGGCAAGAGGGTAAAAGTAGAATTAAGATCTGTTATGCACATATACTAATTCCTCATGAGGAATATAATCATTGCATACTGCAGACATGTACTAATAAAAATTAAAATGGAAAAACAATAGATCTGATGAAATCTGCATAAGTGAAGACAGATGAAAAAGGAAAAAGGGAAAAAGAAATTTTAAGAAAAGACTATTTTTTCAAAAATACTTTAGAAAGATTTCTTTCAAACATCTTTCAAACTCGCTAGATGTTTTTATGTTTAGGGCATAACAGTGCAAGATAATCAAGGACATAGTTGTGTTTGTGATAGAGTGACAGATTTAAGACTATGACTGACCTTAAGCAGGTCCAATTTCTTGCTTTTAAAGCCATTTGTATATTGACAGTTCAGTAGCACAATTTGGGAGCTTTGTTTGGAAAAAGTGAAAAATATGGAACATGAGTGTAAAACTGAGTGAAAGTGACAGTGCTCATGGTGAAATTTCCTTACCCAGTACAGAGTAAATCTGGGATGGTCCTTACCTTTTGTGATAGGATGTTATGATGAGATACTAGTATGCTAAAAATCAGCTATGAAGAGAACAGGAGATAACTCCACATGTACAGAAGTTGAAGCAAATTTTGAGTACCTGTTCTACAATACTAAAATTCTGTCACTTAGTTTGGGAATAAAATGGTGAAGGGAGATTTTGGAAGGAGAGGAATGACATGCTGCCAAGTATGTCTTTCACTTGATGAATGATCCTTTCGTTCAGCCATCCAGGCCATGATTCTCTCCAGGCCATGTGATAAGTGAGAGGCACAGCGGAGTAGGTCAGTGCTGTGTTCATGGTCCCCTCCAAAATTTATGTGAACATTTAATTTTCAGCTGGGTACCGTAGCACATGCCTGTAATCCAAGCTAGTTATGAGGCTAAGGTACAGGATTCACAAGCTCAAGGCCAATTTAAGCAACTTAGTGAGACTTAGTCTAAAAAAAAAACTAAAGGCTGGAATGTAACTCAGTGGTAAAGGACACTTTTTGATCCCCAGTACTAAAAAACAATAATTTTAGATTTTCCATTGTAGCTTGATTAGGAGATACAGGCTTTCAGTAAGAGTTAGATCACAGAGTAAGGCTCATTGTCTCAGGAGTGAACTGGTTTCATGTGAGTGGGCTCCCAATTAAAGGATGAGTTTGGCCTGATGGTCCTATTTTCTGGTTGCTTGCTTGCCCTTCCACTATGTTATGATGCAGCATAAAGGCTTCACCTGATGCTGGGTCCCCAGACTCCAGGATGGTGGAAAAAATTTTTTCTTTATACTTGTGCAGTCCTGGGCATTCTGTTCCAACAACAGAGAATGGACTAAGATAGTCTGGCTTCAAACTTGAGGAACGTAGAGGACAAAGAACACGTGGAAGGCTTTTTGTCATTGAAGCCGGGAGACAGTTGTTAAGTAGGGAAAGAACTGCTGCTTCCCAGAATCTGCACATATATCTGAAGGGACAGAGGAGGAAGGCGTGTGGGGCTCCAGGTGCAGCAGGAAACACTTCAAATGATAGTCAAGGCCTAACGATGGAGTTTGTCATGAAAGGAACTATGAAGAAAGTTCTAGAAAAAGTCCATGTGGAACTTATGAATGAGTTTATAAAAGAAATAATCAGCTTTCAGTATCTTTCGTGAGCACCTGAAAATCACCTGTAAATAGGGATGATGGGATTTATTCAGTTGTGAGACTGAAAATGCTAAAAGAAGCATGTATTTGTTGTTTTCCTTGTAACATTCCCATTACTTTTATTGAGGAATAAAAATTACATAAGTTTATCATTCATGGAAGGATATTTCAAAATAAGTATACATTGTGGAATAGGTCAGTTGAACTAATTAACATAGCTAGTACCCCACGTAGTTGTGTTTCTGTGGCCAGAACACTTAAAACTGCTCTCTTATAATTTTTAAGATACAAAATATATTGTGATTAGCTATAGTTAAGTGATTATAGCTATAGTTCAGTGACTCTGTCTTATTATCACCACTGTCTTCCACCTTTTTATTCTGTGATTAGCTATAGTTACTATGTAGTTCAATAGACTTCCTGAAATTATTTCTCCAACCTGAAATTTTGTATTCTTTGACCACCATCTTCCCTCTCTCCCACTTCTCTCCTAGCTTTTGGTAACCATTCTACTCTTTGCTTCCGAGTTTGACTTCTTAAATTCTAACAAGTAAATGAGATCATGAGGCATTTGTCTTTCCACCCTGGTTTATTTCACTTAATGCAATGTCCTCCAAGCTTGTCTATGTTGTTATAAATTATGGGATTTCTTTTTTTTATTTTAGGAAAGTATTCATCTGTCCATGGTTACTTTAGCGACTCCATATTTTATCACAGCCCTTATTTTCAACCTTTTTATTTTTGGATGTTTACGGTTTCTGTGTGTGCATGGACAGACACACACACACACACACACACACACACGCATGCTGTATTTGTTTCTCATTAGTACTCAGCCCAACAGTTATGAACAGTCATGACCAACAGACATTGTATTTTCTGTAAATGAGAAAATGAAACTTGAAGGTATTAAATGCAAGCCAAATCTCATGACTTTGAAGTGGTAAAGCTGGACTCAAAACACAGATCTCACTGCTAGTCTGGTATTCTTTCTTCTGTATATTGTCATGTCACCAATTTGGTGATTTAATTATAAAATCTCACTCCATTTTGTGTCCTGATCTCTCTGAAGCACTCCTTTCATAGAGGGTTACACTGAAGAAATATTAGAAGTTTGAAAATCTAATTCAGACTGTGGCTCAGGGATTCCTGCCAAATTTTAGCAAAGTGCTTTTCAATAATTCATGATTCCTTAAACATGGAAACCTGCCACCTAAATATAGCATGAGAAAATGTGCTCTGGTGCTTAGTTAAGCCAAAAGCTGTGTACTTAATACATTAAAAATTCTCTTTCTCCTCATTTAAAAATATCCAATGTCACCCATTTGTTTTTACAAAATGCTTTAAATATAACCCCTATTGAAATATTAAGGTATCTTGTATGCCATGCTGTGGGTTTGTAATATTAGCATTAAGATTTTTGTAATTTCAGCACTCAGAACTTCCTTTTCCTCTAGTTTGGCAGGACTGTATCAAATGCCCTGTTGTCAGAAGGTGTGTTGAAGGTCCTGGAAGACCAAAAAATACAGTCAATGGTGGGGTCCAAAGAACAGAACAATAGGAAAAAATCAATGGCACTGAAGACCAGCTTTTCTCTACCTATAGTGAATGTAAATTCGCTAGCTGAGCTCCAAATTTACAGGGGTCTGTGCCAATCTTGGCCAACATGGATTCTGGGTCCTCTGGGTATGTAAGGGTATCAAAGTTTTAGCAGATTCAGTCTCTTTAAGATTTGGGACCATGCTGGGGAGGTGTCTGTTGGTAGGAAGACCAGAGACATGTCATTGTTTTAAATTTGCAAAAAAAAAAAGAAAGCAAAATCTCACTACATCTGTCCTGAAGGGTCGTGTTGGCTTTCTACCCTATATTAGCCCCTCTGTGGTTACATTTCAGTCTGATAATCAGGCGCAGAAGTGGCCTTGACTCCTGATCCTTATCTGTCTCAGTTACTTTTAAACTGCAGGGACAAAATAGCCAACATCCACAAGTTAAGTGAGGAAAGGTTTATTTTGGCTCACACTTTGTAGAGGTTTCAATCTACAGTCACCTGACTCCAAGGTAGGGTGGCATGGCAGAGGGACATTGCAGAAGAAGAAACAGTTCATGACATGGCAGACAGGAAGCAACAAGGGCTCAAGGGAGGAGGAAGGATATATACCCTTCCAGGCTGTCTTGGTTACTTTTTTCTCATTGTTGAGACAAAATACCTGATGCCCAAAATTAGGGAAGGATAGGTTTATTTAGCTTACAGTTTTTGGAGGTTTCAGTTCATACTCAGCTGGCTCCAAGGCAGGGTGGTGTGGCTGAGGGGCAGTTGTTCATGGTGGTTGCAAGCAACAAAAGAGAAAGGGCAAAAGGGGAGAAAGCAGGTCTCCTTTCCTCCTGTATGTGGTATGTGGGTTACCCACCCCTGGGTGGGTGCAGGAGTCATGCCACCAATCCCAGTGCTAGACAACAAACCAATCACAAATGCTAGATTGAGCCACCTCCATGACTACATGAGGCTTGGGGGCCACCCAGACACAAACCATAGCACAGGCCATGCTGCTCATAGTGACCCACCTTGTCCCACCAGGCTTCGCCTCCAAACATCGCACCCTGCTGTAAACCCATAAGTGAACTAATCCAGGGGTGAGTATCACACACCCAATATCCAGTCACCTTCCCAAAGCCCCGCATACGAGTGCATGAGGCTTTGGGGGAACATCTAGATATAGACCATAACACTGTTTTAAGCAGTATTCATCGTGAATCTCAAGACTTCTTTCTTTGCTCATTTCGTAGGGACAAATGAAATATCGGTAACTTCTCTACACCCTAGTAGTGTTAGTCTTGCTCCACATACATCTCTCCTATAAAAGAGATATATATATTTTTGTAAAATGGTGCTTATACAGAGAAGTTCTTCCTGAATATTCAATTTGATTTAGTTTGCTTCTGCTATTATCTTTCACGCGTATGTCCTCCACCCCTCCTTTTATTGCACTTATCACAGTATGTATTCATTGTTTGGTTGATGTTTTACCTGATTGCTGTTTTCTCCTCCCTACTAAGCCATAAACTGCACTGAAGCAGGAGGACAGGACTATCCAATCCCCTGTAGTATTCCTATTATTTAATATAGTGCATGGCTCTTGGTAAATTTGTGATACATATTGAATGAAATTAATACTCCTGGCATAGTGTCCTACCCAAATCTAAGGTGTTTGCAATCTTCCATTGAACTCACCTTAACAATTTAAAACAGAATATGCTATTTATTTATTGATGAGATTATAGGCATGCTGGATGTGGAGATATGGTTCATGGTGAATTTTCAGCAATGAATGAATGAGTAGAATAAACTTTAGTTGATGTAAAGGGTATCAGCAGAGTTTTATTCTACACACAATGTCTCTTTTACTAAAGCAGTTGAATTTAACAACAGTGTCAGGGTAAGCAGATCATTTTTATTTTTTTATGAACACATATTTGTTTTATTTGACAGAAAGTCAATACAGCTTGAATAGAGCTGAGGTAGCCCTGGGCAGTATTTGAACCTAGAATCAGTACTCTGTCCATCCTTATTTACATCACGTAGTCACCATCATTAAGCAGATAATTTTTAGAGCAATTTTAAAAAATGGAACTTTCCCCCTATACATTAATTATAAATTAGATTAGAATTAAAATATCTTTCTGCCTGTTGTTTAGCTTTTGGATTTGCATAGTACCAACTCATGCCTAGTCTGAACATCTCTCCCAGTTCTGACAACAGGAGCTGTATTTACCTTATATGAATTGAGCTACTTAAAGAGAAGTATTTTATTTGACTTGCAAATTTCTCAATAAGAAATACCTTTGTCGTTTCTTTTGTGCCCTTAATCTAAGTGTCTTAAATTTCTTTCAAAGGAGAGTTTCTAATGTGAGAATCTATGTGTTATAGATTGAATGTTCATGTCTTTCCAAAACTCAAATGTTGAAATGTTATCCCCAAGGAGATGTTAATTCTAGCTGGGGCCTTTGGGAGATAATTGGGCCATGAGAGTGGAGCCCTCTTGAATGAAATTAGTTCTCTTATCAAAGAGATCTCAGGGATCTCTCTTACGCTATAACTTATTAAGACACAGTGAGAAGAGGTCAGTCTACAAACCAGGAATCTAAT
>RJWM01006695.1:0-56830 GCA_004363535.1 Dasyprocta punctata
TCCTGCCTAAACCTGGGTTGAGCCCTATGGGTGTAATCCTTCCAACCCTGAAGGCTTTCCTCATCCTCTCCCCCATGGATCCCTGAGCTGAGTTCACAGGACCAGCTCTCCCAAGTGAAGACTGCATCCTGGTTTCACTCCAACTCTCTACAAGGGCTTTCATATCCACTTTCCTACCTGCTCTTCTCATCACCCTGCTTGAGTTCCACTGACCTCAATCCAGCCATTGAGAACTCTGCTGTCCTTGGAACCAGAAGACATTTGGTGATGTTAGAACATGCCAGCTTAGAGACAACCAGATACAAGTGTAAGAATGAATACTTGGTAGAAAGAGTTTACAAGTAGGAGCAAGAAACTGAGCCATGCAGAAAGCATCAAGAGTAGAAGTGCATACTCACTTGTTCAGCTATGAAGATTATACTCAAGATCAGAAGGGAAAATTATCTCCTTCCTTGACTGATCTTATTGAAAATAGTGGGAGAGAGCATTTATAAACAGAGGAAGACAGATTGATTTGCTAGAGATGTTGTGTTAGTGATAACAATTTCCAACCATTATAAATCAGGATGGCACATTATCTAGATTTTAATCTTGTTTTAGGTTTACACTAAAAGCCTAGAAAGTCAGCACAGAAGATGTCACTCCGGCTTCAATAATATTCTCTTGTGCTAGGTGCCTGTAAATTTCTTTCAGTTCCTGGTACTGGGTAACACTGGTCAGTCCCTGTTGAGACAGTTTAGAAAGAAGAGAGTTTAGAAAAGAATATAATGATCCAGGAAGTGATAAAAAATGCACTGTACTTTTTGGGCACTGAAATGGTGCACTCCTTTGGTCCCCAGAATAAAGTACATCCTCTACATGCAAATACATGCAATCCTGCTGGCTTCCCAGAATTCAAGGGACAAGAACCCTTGTTAAGTGATTGGGATAATCCATTCTTACCTTGTGCCCAGCCCTGCTCAATCTGTGGAAATTTGCATGTGCCCAGAGAACACATTGAGGATGACTTCATAGTCTGCTCATACCTCTTGCAGGAGTCAGTCCCAGTCAGGACAGAGCATGGCCATGGGGCCCCTGGCTCAACTACAGGGGCTCTTGCTACTCTGACTGCTAGGTAAAAATGGAAAACACTGGGAATGTACTCAGCACAGTGTGCTAAATGCTGTTTAGCCCATCAGGAAAATCCTCTTTCATTATAATAAATGTGTCTATATTTGTTCTTAAATTTCCCATGCCAAGAGCCAGATATGGCATCCAGATGTCCCAGTCTGCGTTCTCCAGCTTTGCCTCTCAAGGGGACAAAGTCATCTTCACTTGTCAGGCAGTCAGAACACTTGCAACAGGTTACCTTGCTATCAGATGAAACCATGGAAATCTCCCAAACTCCTGATCTCTTATTCATCCATTTTGTCATCTGAAGTCCCATTGAGGTTTAGTGGCAGTGGATCTGGGACAGACTTGGCTTTCTCCATCAGCAACCTGGAGCTGAACCTGTTACAGTTTATTACTGCTCACAGCATCACAGTTTCCCTCTCATGGTGTTGCAAGCAGTAATGTTAACCACCTAGGAGAGCAGAATTGTGAGGCCAACCTCTCCCAAATGCTCTTCCTGTGCCTGTACCTGCTGTGAACATCTTTCACGTGTAGACAAGCCTTGAAGATCACTGATAAGTCCTGGTAGAAGGAGGCAGAGAGGATCCTTGGCACCATAACTCTGTCCTTCTCCTTACCCCTGGCTGGGGAAACATGACAGTGCTGCTCCTGCTTTTAATAGCAACTGAGGCTCCTGTTGCTGAGACATCTGGTTGGCAACATCAGTTGGAATCATGAAACAGGTCATTGGAGTCTATGAAACAGGGGCCATTATAGATAATCAAACCAGGGAATTCAATGGTGAACTATAGGAATTAAATAGCTTAGAGGATATGGTACTCCAGAGAATTGATCCTAGAATTCGGGATTTCCCATAGCTTCTTTGTGCTTATGCATAGGTTTGACAACCTGTGGTCCTCAGACTTGTCCGTGAAGCCTAGAGTTGGGGGGCTGATGCCACCTGCCTCAACACCTAATCCCCTGATACTCTAGTTCTTACCCCTTTCTGTACACTTGACTCCAGCGGCTAGGAAATGTCAACTCCCACTTTCTGTCTTCCAAATCTCATAGCAAGTTCCATAATTGAGCAATACTTCTGGAAACCTGAAAGAGAAATGGATTCTGAGAAATGTGCTTCCCTTACTGATGATGGAGATTGGACAACAGAGACCTCAGTATGGTTCCTACTGATTGCATTCTTAGAGCACTGTTAGAAAGTAATGGACTCATAATATGAGTTAACTCTCCAGTAATATCACAAAGTCTGGAATTATTGAAGAAAACATCATACTAAAAACAAAAGAATTACATGTAAATATGTAGCAAACTTTCAACAAAAAATGAATGTACTTGCTAAATAAATTTGATATAACCTTCCTTTTTCTTAATATGAAAGTGCTTTGCTGTTCAAGGCTTGTCCAGAAATCAGCAGTAGGATCTACCTTACAGGTAGCATTAGAAATACAAAACAACCACCTGTGTGAGAAAGCTTTGCTTGCAGAGCTGCATTTTAACCAGATATCACAGGATCTGTACTTATAAAGTTAGGAATCTCTGCTAAGTAGGAAGTTTAGTCAAAGTGACCAGAATATTCATAATCTAGGAATTTCTTCTGTCTTTGGAACAAAATATAAAATTTCATTTTGGTAAAAAAAAATACACCAGATAATCAATTCTCTTCCAAAAAGTTGAATAACATTTCAAAATGTCTCACGAATTCCCTGAGAATGATGCAACTTAAATGGTGGTCGTTTTCATACTTTGGATATTTTTGTTCTCTCATTCACGCCCTCACCAAGCATAGTGTCCCGGGTGAGGGAACAGATTAAATGGGAGGCTGTGCCAGGTCCTGTTAGAGCCAGAGTCTCCCGTGCCCTCCCTGAGGTCTGAGGGCCATGGGCCCTGAGAAAGATGAAGAGATACAGAGCCCGTGGCTGTTCTCTGGAAGGCAGCTTCTACCCAGATGGTTGTGTGGGACTTTGGGCTGTGTCCTTGCTGTAGCATGGGAATGGTGACAGTAAACGTGTTTAAATGATGCAAGATCTTTCTATGTGAGCCCTTCTGAACTTGGGCAGAGTCGGCACTGGATATTTTTAAGAAGTGAAGTAAGTGTTCTGTGACCATGGTTGGCCTGCCAAGACATGCAGCGACTAGGAAGGGGCTGAGCAGTAGCAGAAGTAAAAAAGAGTTAAGATGTGTTATGCACTGTACTATCTCCTGATGATGAATGTAGTCACTGTGTACTATGAAGAGGCACTACTAAAAACAAAATTTTAAAAAGCAAAAATGTAATATAAAATAATTAGCCACCTTTGAAAACACAGAAAAAAGAAAGAGAAGACAGCGGATGTATAGCAATATTGGGGTAAGTGTTAGCACAGAGGCGACACTTTGATGTTTTCATAGACTGAGTAAGGTTTCCAGGGGACCAAGCCTATAGAGACTGTGAGTGAGTTTTTGTAGACATTCAGTAGGGACAATTAGATGGGGAGAGTGTGCTGGATTAAAAGAATTGGATCTAAATGCAATCACAATTGTTCTGATAAGACAGAGTTAGAGTGAACACACAAGGAAGACAGAAAAGACTGAAAACACAGAAAAAAGCCTGGAGGACTTGGCACAGCCAAGGAGAGCCACAGCCTGAGGAACTGGCAGAGGGAGACGATACAATCTGCCCTGCAACCTCTGCAGGATGCCACACCTCCATTTCCCTCACATAGATAATAGATGTGGGCTATGGATGGGAAGTTCTCAACAGGAGTCTAGCAAGTCACTGGCAAGCAGGTTCCCTTTAAGTTCAGCCCCCAAGAGCAGTTGCAGAAGATCTATGTAATAGTTGAATCATACCTGGCCACCTGCAGCCAGGTATTAAAATCCTAGGGGTTCACAGGCTAGAAATAGAGACACTGAAGGAGAGCGGGCACCAATACCCTACTTCTGAAGCTGGCTAGGATGCTGGGGACAGAGGTAGAAGTGTCATATATCAGAGGTTCAATTCTTTGTGTAGGTTTCATCAGTATATGAGATTATTTCCCTTCTAAAAAGGGATGGCCTGGTGCTAAATGGTCGCTTTCTTACCCAAGCTGAAATCAGAAAAGAAAATTTGATGGAGAAAATCTTTAAAAAGTTCAATGTCTTCTTTATATATTTTTTCCTACTATAACATTAATGCAACTGATAATTAGATAATTCATCTATGCTGATGCCCAAATGAAGTTTTGAAATTGTACCCAATGTGTGTTTTGTAAGCAAATGGAGGGAGAAGCTCATTGTCCATAGGAAAATATGTGCAGCCCAGGTCTCACCTGGTACAACAGGAAATCTGGACACCGCAGCTGTGCACAGCCCTTTGAAACCCTTGCTAATTTGCATGGGCTCAGAGCACGGCCCACTGCCCTGAGGGCTTCATAGGCTGCTCACACCCAGTGCAGGAGTCAGTCTCTGTCGGGACTCATCATGGACAGGAGAGGCCTCGCTCAGTTCCTGGGGATCCTGCTGCTCTGGCTCCAAGGTAAGGAAGGACAGCATTGGCTTCACTGGATCTTTAGGGAACTCTGTTTTGTAAGGTGTTTAATTGTGTGGATATTTATTTTTGTGTTTCCATTGTCAGGTGCCAGATGTGACATCCAGGTGACCCAGTCTCCATCCTCCTTTTCTGCAGCTGTAGGAGACACAGTCACCATCACTTGCAGAGCCAATGAGGATATTAACTACTATTTAAATTGGTATCAACAGAAACCAGGAAAAGCTCCTAAACTGCTCATTTATGGTGCAGACATTTTGCAATCTGGGGTCCCATCGAGATTCAGTGGCACTCAATCTGGGACAGATTTCACTCTCACCATCAGCAGCCTGCAGCCTGAAGATGCTGCAAATTATTACTGTGTGCAGTATAACAGTTACCCTCTCACAGTGATACAAGCCATAACATAAACCTCCCAGGGAAGCAGAAGTGTGAGTCTGGGCTGCCCCAGCTGCATCTCCTGCTGTAGGACCAGTTGAGAGTGTTTTTTTTCAAATATACGCAGCATTTGGTGATCATAGAAAGGTCTTTGAAGAAAAAGGCAGGGAGGGTTCTCGGCATCCTAACTTTTTGGTGTGCTCATCCTTAGTAGCACAGACATGACAGTGCCTCTCCTGATGTCATTAAGAATAGAATTTGGTACACTTAAATCACCTAAGCTGTGACATCTCTTGAGATTTATATAGTCAAAGAGAAACCATTATTCATATTAAACACAGGAACAGTTTTAATAGAGGCATTTTGCCTCTAAACAATGGCCATTAAAGGCTTAGAGGCACAGTAGCCTGGGAAGTTGGTACTCTAAATAGGGATTCTCTGGTGCTCCTGCCAAGAATTCTGCCCTGAGCTTTTGGCTCCCAATGCCTTAGAGCTCAGATCTGCCCTGAAAGCTCAAGGATGTGCTGCTGCTCTCGGTTGCCTGTAGTAACTTAGCGATGATTTATTTCATCACAAGAACAAAATACTGCATGCTAAAACTTTAAAGAAGAAGGGGTTTATTTCTTCAGTGTCTCTTTGTGTTTATTTATTTCCTTTTGTTAATTTTTGACTCACTGTTTTATTCCATGTTAGGCTGGTTCCAACCCAGAAACATAGTAGCTGGTGTACATGGCACAAGGAAAGGTACTCATCCCGCTAAGCCAGAAGGCAGAGAGAAGAGGAAGAATAAGGAAGCAGGTATGCACCCTCCAGGTCATGCTCCTGTGACCCTCGTCCAGGCAGACCTAACATCCCAACAGCCCATTGTGCGTCTAAACACATGAAAGGATGAATCCACTGCAGAGTACAGCAACTCCTTAGGATAGAATAAACATCCAGTGCCCACTGGAGAGCACATGACCCTTTATGGGGACATTTTACATCTCAATAATAATACTCAGAGTACTACCTTCCCCTAATGCAAAAGAAAATTTCAAGAGGAAGATTCATGAAATAAGGCAGCTGGTAGATATTAGAGTTCTAAGAGCTGAAAATCTGAAGAGCTGAGGGATGGCCATTGTGTGTTGTCTATATAGATTTTATACTATATACATATCTATTAGGAGCTCTTTAACACTGTGACCCTGAGAAAAAAGTTATGCTTCATTTCAATACATGAAAGGATAGTAATGGAAGCTTACATGATCTATGGATTTTCTTAACTAACTTACTCACAGACATACAGGAACTGACAAGACTTCAGTGCACTGACAGCATCCATGATTAAGCATTGGTCCATTTTCTTAGGTCAGTTCTCTCAGCACTAGGACTTCTCAGGCAGAGAGCAAATTCACTACATGCAGAAAGTTGTGGAAGGAAAGACAGAAAATTGATACAGGAAGGGAAGATGGACAGTAGGGGGCATATCAACTACCAAAGACAAGGACAGGAGCTGAAGCAAATCTGGGATCAGAGAAAATGCATCTTGGATATTTCGTTCACGTCAAGGAACTGCAGGGTGTGTTCATTTCTAACTAGAATCATGTATTGTACGTGTGCTGTGATCACACAGGCTAGAGTCTGTAGTCTGCACTTTGTACAGGAAAAAATCAAAACAAAACTGCCTACCGCAGCTTCACAGTGCAGAAGAAGCAACATCACCAGAAGCACAGTGAGGTTGAAGACTAAGGAGACCAGCAGGGACTGGGGCTCCTGCCCAGAGGGGAGATGAGCACTCCTGGTGCGGAGCTCTCAACCTGATTCTCCCAGGTCAGGGGTGAGCAAGGTCACTAGAAGCTCAATCCCCAGAGTAAGCTGCAGATCTTTGTGCACGGCCTTACATATGTGACCACTGACCACTGAGGGATGGAGTAACAGGGAGGAAAAGGAGGAGAAAAGAGAGAGCGTCATTGTGAATCCTGGTAATTTGGCTCAGGTATCACAGAAATAGCAGCAGCTGGGCTGGTTTAGTGGACTGAGTATAATGTCCCCACACTCGGGCCCATAGAAATTGTGGATTTATTTTATGTGGGAAATGTTCTTTTGCAGATTTTTTTTTGTCTTGTGGCACCGAGGTCAAACTCACAACTTCATGCCTGCCAGACAGGTGCTTAAGCCACTGAGCCAGACTCCCAGCCCTAGATTTTTGAGGCAGGGTAACAGCATATAGCTCAGGCTGGCCTTGCGCTCATGTTGTAGCCCCAGCCGGCCTCAAGTTCACAACACTCCTCCTAACTCAGCCTCCTAAGTGTTGGAATGTTTTGCAGATTTAAATTAAAGATATTTAGATGGTGAGAATATCCTGAATTAAAAATTGGAGCTCTAAATCTAATTCCATGTGTTTTATAAGACAGAGAAGAACATATGCCACAAACAAAAAGACCTGGAAATCAGAGAGAAGAGACTGGTGTGATTCACCACAGCAAAGGAGAGTGCAGGTCCCCCAGGCCTGGAAGCACAAAGCTGAATCTCTCCTGGAAGCAGAGCACAAATTGTAAATTAAATTTTATTTTATTTTCTAATTACCTACCCCATCATTCCCTCTAATCACATAAATCATGTTCACTAGGCCACTGATGGTCATTTTTACTTTCACCTGATAATATTCTATTACATGTTTTTTCATCCTGATGAGATTCTTCGGAGCCACTCCTCTGCTGTTTTTCAAAGAATGAGAAAATGCTAAGACCTTGCCTGGAGAACAGATGCCTGACTGAAGCAGACTTAAGCATGATGAAGAAGTACTTAAAATAAAGGAAGTACAGCATCGAACCTTGGGAAGACCCCAAAGTGACAGAGTGATGGAAGCAAACTGACAGCCAAGAATAAAATGGTAAAGTTTGGCATCATGAAGCAAAGGGAAAAGTCAGTCACTCTGTCAGGGCAGCAGCACAATAGCTTCTTCTCACCCAGTGGCAAATAGAAAATGCAGTCGAGGCTGCTTGGGCTTGCCCACTGCTGCAAATGACCTGTGTCTAACTAAAGTGAGGGACTGAGAAGAGAAAAAGCAAAGTGCCTGGAAAGATGGAGAAGGAGCTGCTGAAATGATGAGAGGAGACACAGAAAAGAGAAAGTGGAAAAGCAAGGACAAGAAAGAATCCTTGCTTGTCTGTATATATGTATTTATTTATTTTGAGTAGCTCGACCTGTGTCTTTGATGTGTCTTCCATGATTTGAGGTCACAAAGGGGAACCGTGCAACAGAAAGGGGCCCATGCATCTGTGTTAGTGCCCTGGAGCTGCGCCTTCCTGCCCTTTTACTGACTGTGACCAGCTGTTTCCCTCAGAGCAGCCCCTGAGCAACAGCAGGTGGGGGAGCAGGGCCCTGCAGCTGCCCCGTGGGGAGGTTATTGTTCGGGTCTCAACCACTGTGGGCGGACTCCTCAGGGTTTGGAGACAGAAGTAAGCAGTGAAGTCCTCAGGCAACAGGTCCGTAATGCTAAGAATGAACTCTGTTCCTGATCCTCCACCGCTGAAGCGGGACATTACCTCGTCTACTCGGGTGGAAGCGTGGTACACAAGGGCTTTAGGAGGCTGCCCTGGCCTGTGCTGGTACCAGGACAGATAGTACTTCCCATCAGTGTAGAGGAGACTCTCACTGGCTCTGCAGGTGATGGACACACTCCCTCCTGGAGAGGCAGGCAGAGGCTCTGTTGCCTGAGTGAGCACAATCTGCCCACAGGACCCTGTAATCAGAGGTACAAGGCCACATTCAGAAATGCTGTGAGACCCTAGTGCAGCAGACTGTGTCCCGGATGGCAGGACAAACTCTCTCTAAGCTCGTGCTGTGAGAGACCTGTACTTCCTCTCTCCTCACTAGGCCACTCTACTCAAGGAGCTTGAGGATCCCCCAGGAAACTGTGCCCCAGGGCTGTTGCCTCACCTGGAACACAGAGGAGCAGGAGACACAGGAAAGAAGCTGGTGACATCCTCCTGCCTCTCACCTTCCCCAGAACACTGTGGCCGTGCAGGGGCTCCTGTTTAGTAGCCTCCATCTGGGGGCGGAGCCTGTGGTGAAGACATAGATGCAAATCATGGGGAGGGGGAAGGCCCGTGGTTACACCTGCCAGATTCTCCCCTGGGCCTTCTTGCAATGCTCAGGCCCACCCTGAGGGCTTGCTCTGAAGGGCCACCTGTGCTGTGCTTATGGCAGTGTGACAGCCACTCCCAGCCTGAGTGCAGACAGATGTCTGGGGTGAAGGGAGGTGCAGCTCATGCATTCATAACCCTTCCCACCATGTTCCTGGATGGCCCCTGCCAGGCTAATGAGACCGCCCTGTGCGAGGCATCAGAGGGGGTGCTGCTGCCCCTGTGACTGTGGGATGGACCCTGCTGCTCCTTCGCTGTGGATGGGTCTCGAGTGGGAAGCTTTACCAAGAAACAGTGGAAAAGTAGTCCTGATTTTTTTGAACCAATTGGAATAGTACGTGAAATCAGAATAAAAGATTTATTACCTCCTCCTATGGAACTAACTTCCACTAAAAGACATCTTCATCTACTCTTTGAATGAAACCTCTGGCAAATCTGGAGATTTAGAAAGCATCTTATCTAAAACTCCTGTCTAATAGAACTGTGTGCACATTTATTGACATATTGGAGTCTTCCCTGGGTGCCTGGTATTGCTACCCCACAGCAGGGACCCTTGCTGTCCTCACTCTCGTCCCCCATCTTGGGTTCACCGTGAGCCCTTTTCTGAGGAGGAGATAAGGGAGCATCTGCTGTCTTTCCTTGTCTGGATCCCACGACCTCAGGCTCCTCCAGCTGTGAGGCGGTCTGTCCTCCATTCCTGGAGCTGGGAGCTCCAGCCTTTTCCAAGGAAACCACTTGTCATGACACGTTCACTCCACGAAGCAGAAAGTCCAGCCTCAACTTTGGTTTACACGAGCAGCAATCAGATGTTCACTCAGTGTGTGCCCTGGAGACCCAGACCTCAGCCTTCAAGGAGTTTCAGCAGAACATTCATATTTAATCTTTTGTTTCTGATAGTAGATATGGGTTTTTATATTTAGAAATGTTTCTTCAATTGTGGCTAACGCATTGATTTAAATTCTTTCTATACACATTTGATTAATGTTTTTTTTCTTTATCATGAATGCATGGTGGATTTTATCAAATGTTTTTCTACATTTACTGAGATGATCATGTAGTTTCTAATGTTTCATTTAGTTAATGAGTCATGTAATACTGACTAATTTGAAGATCCTTTCAAACCAGAAATACATCCCCGCTGTCATGGTATATAATTCTTTTAATGGGCTGTTGAATACAGTTACCTGCTATTTTTTGAGAATCTTCATATCTATGCCCATTATTTGTATCAACCAATAATTTTCTTCTTGGAATACATTGGTATGACTTAGGGATAAAGATGTTGCTGGCCTAATTAAACTTGTGTGTGTTCCATCCTCTATTTTTGAGGAGATTAAGAAGGAGGGAGAAACCCAAAGTCTAAAGAGAAAAATAATACAGATTATAGAAAATAGGGAGATAGGTTTTTTTGCAAAAGGGAATAGAATCAAGAAACAAAAGGGAGGCGGGAGGGGAAAGTGATAAAGAAAGAAATTCTGATATGTTATGTACATGTTCCAACTCCCTACAAGGAATGTAATCATTAGTTGCTGCACATTGATCCTATTTGAATGTAGGATAGAATTCAGCTTTGAAATCCATCCAGTCCAGTGCTTTGCTTTATGTGAATATTTTTGATTACTGAGTTGATTTCCTTATTTTCAATTGGTCTGCTCAGGCTTTTTGCATTTCTGTTTGTTTCTGTTTTAATAGATTGTGTTTGCCTAGGATTACATCCCTTTCTTCTAGGTAATCCAATTTGTTGGCACATACATTTTTATGTGTCCTTTGCAATCATACTCCATTTTCAATTGTCTCACAGCATTTTTAAACTTCTCTTTGCATGTTGCTTCTTTAGTCCACTGATTTACTAGACATGTGTTTGATTTTCACATATTGATGGATACTCCAGATTTCGTGCTAATATTGTTTGCTACTTTCATATCCCTGTAGTCAGTAAAGATAATTTGATATGATTTCAATATTAAACTCATTAAAACTTATGATGTGACCGACAACATTCTTAATTCTTTAATATTCCATACATGCTCCAGAAAAATGTATATTCTCCTCCTGTTGGGTAAAAAGCTCTGAATAAGTCTATTAGATTCACTTTTCCTAACAGTATTGTTCAAGTAGACTGTTTCTTTATCAATTTTATATCTGGATATTCAAAAGACTTTTGGAAGTGAGATGTTGAAATTTCCTAAATTTATCATATTTCTATTAAGTTTTCATTTCAGATTTGCCAATATTTTCTTTATATACGTAGATGTTCCGATATTGGCATCACACTCATTTGTAATTATTATATTTTCTTCTAAATACAGGTAAGAATTACACAATTCATGGTGACCATGAATACAAAAAGACAAGAATGAAGAATGTGTTTCTCCTCTTCTGCCTCATTGATTGAGATGAAGCATCTGTTGTGGTGTTGATCTAGAATACTCCTCAAACTCTTCATGTGTTTGGTGAAGGGATTTTTCAGAAGGTGATTGGGTAGTGGATCAGTCCCAAAGTGAATTCATAACTGAATGTGCTGCTAGGAAGTGGGGCCAGGCCAGAAGACAGGTTCACAGGGCATGAGACCTGGATGTATTATCTTATATACATACATATTTATCACCCTCCCTGGGTCTTCCTGTAACTCTAATGCTGTCTAGTCCTGTACAGTGCTTTGCTTTGTGCAAATATTTTTGATTACTGAGTTGATTTCCTTATTTTTAATTGGTCTGCTCAGGCTTTTTGCATTTCTGTTTGTTTCTGTTTTAATAGATTGTGTTTGCCATGACACATGACATGCAGTTTTCCACTGCCAGACTCTTCTACCATGCTCTGACTGTTTTGGAGCGAGCAGTCTATGGACTGAATGAACTAAAAGTCATGAGTCAAAATAAACTTCTTTTCCAATAAATTGTGGATGTAGGATATTTTGTCGGAGCAAGCAAAGTAATTAAAATAGTGTTTCATCTTCTTCAGCCTTCAGACAGGGATTACATCACTGACTTCTCTATTTCTCAGGACTTAGTTTGAAAGGATGAAAATTTTGTAGGGATGGATGTTGTCAATGGTTGCAAAGTAATATAAATGTAATTAATACAAATGAACCACACATACAAAATGGTTAAATATGAGTGTATATATATATATATATATATATGTATATTTACGATGATAAACAATGGAAATAAAATTTAAAAAGAAACATGGTAACAAAAAATAAAACTGAGATGGTAACATCCATACAGTTTTCATGTGCAATGAGGTGTGATGAGCAAACTGAATTATTCAACTTTGCTGAATTGAATGTTGCAAGGCAATATTTTGTTAAGTTTTTTGTCTCCCTTTAAGGAGGATGCAGCAGCTTGTGAAAGTTGGAGGTAGAGATGGAAGAGGGCTATGAAAACGAAACTTCCTGAGAACCTGGCTGTGCACTCCAAAGGTTTTAAATTCCATCCCACCTATAATGTTAAACAATTAGAAAATATAAATCAAAGGAGAAAAACTGTTGGGCATTGTCAAAATTTAAGTCTAAAAATACCTCCAAAATCTCATGTGTTACAAGATGAGGATTTCAGATAGTGATTCGCTCATACTGGTGGTATATTTCTCAGTGGGTCACTCTATTGATCAGTTCATAGCTAAAAGTGCTTTTAGGATGTAGGACTTTGCTGGAGAGGACTTGCGTTCTTTTTTTTTTTTTTTTTTTTTTTTTTTTTTTTTGAGGCAGTGTTGTTTTATGTAGTTCAGGCCGGCCTTGCACTCACATTGTAGCCCAAGCCGGCCTGGAACTCACAACGCTGCACCTACCTCAGCCTCCCAAGTGCTGGAATCAAACAGGGTGTGCCACTAGGCCCGGCTTGCATTTGGGGATTACATTTCTTTCTGATTCTCCCTACTTTCTACCTCTCTGCTGTCTGCCATGCATTTCATACCTTTCTCTTGTGTTACTTCTGCCTTGGAGTCAATCAAATATGGCCTGAAACCCTCTGAAAAACGACCCAATAAGTCTCTCCTTACCATGCAAATGTCAAGTATTTTCACCCAGTGATTGGAAAATGACTAAAACAGAAAATCGAACCCAGAGAATTGTGATTTTTATTGTCATCATGCCAGAAATGGGCTTCGAGATCTGTGGAACTGGTTTGCAGGAGGAGTTTGGGAGGCTTGGAGATGCAGGCTAGAGAAACCCGAGAAGGTGGTAAGACAAAGACGTGGCCTGTGAGGTTTCAAATAGGAATTTCTCTATAGAGAACTAGAATAACAACTTTTAGTGTTACAGTCTAGCAAAGAGCTTGTGCACATTTTGTGTATATGCTAAGACTTTATATAGGCTGAATTTAAAGATGATAGATTAATCTGACAGACAAAATTTCAAGGAAACTCAACCTTCAGGTTGTGACATGGGTTCTGCTGGATGATTTTAGTAACATATACAGTAAGAATCAGGACTAAAAATAGCAGAGGTAGAAAATGTAAAAAATTTTCAGGTTGCTCAGAAAGGAACTATGTGTAAGGTTGGGGCCTAAGATACAGTGACTGCTGTAAAACCCATTCTATTTTAAAGAATCCAGGTACTTGGCATAGGAACCATAGGCAAGATGGCTTGACAGTGCCTCAGGAATTGACCAGACCCCAACCATCACATACTCAAGGATATAAAAGTGTCAACGCTTTAGAAAGAATTTCCTTTGGGAAGACAATCTCAGAGCACCCTACATGCAGGCATTCCCTGATCCAAGGGACCCAGTGACTGCTCAAACTGTGGCAGACTTCACATGATGCCACTTTTATAGATGTGAAGAATACAAGAATTCTGGAGCCATGGAAGCTTCCACTCACATTTCATGGGAAGGCCTTGGAAGCCAGGCATGTGATGTGACAGGGTCACAGTCCTTGCAAGGAGCCCCTAATAGAGTGAAACATGAAGCAGTGATAATGAAGTCTAAGCTGCAGTGCAGTGGAGTTGCCCAGGAAGAATGAGATGCCGGGAATACAGAACATGTGCTGAGGAAAACCACAGCCTACAGGCAATGCTACCCCAAGACAGAGGCCATGGGGCTTCAACTGGCAAAGCCAGAGTGGTGGGCCACTGACACCCTTTAGAGCTGTCATTTTGCCACAACATCCCTTAGATGCTAGACTTGGAGCTATGGGGTTTAATATTTTCCTGCTAGCTATTGAAATTGCCTTGGTCTTATTCTTGTCTACTCACCCATTTCTCCCTTTTGGAGTGGAAATATTAGCCATGTACTATTGAATGTTGGAAGTAGCAAATACAATCACATGTTAACTCTTTGGTTTCTAAAACAGCTCCAGAAGACTTTTTGTGAGCTCAAGCAAATAGCAGTGGTGAAAAACCTAGAACTAAACTGATGATATAAGCCATTTCTGATACATAGATAAATAATAAGAATCTTGATGGTTTAAAGCACTTTAATTTGAAATTACTGAGAAAAACTTATTTAAAGTTTAAAGCTGTTCTCTAGACAAGAGACTACTAAATCTAGAAAGCATACCAAGAAGTAGTAATGAGGTCTTAAGTATGAAAATCATAAAATTATAAAGCATATGGATCACACACACACACACACACACACACACTGGATTAAGAACTTCCTGCTTTGTAGTTTGATTCACTTACCCAAACTAGCTTGGAAACACAAAATAGAGCTGCCTGGGTAGGGTGAAACATCTGTGTGGTTGAGCCTCGGTGAGTAGTTCCCTGGGGAGGCTTTTGTTCAGAGCTGGAGCACTGTGGGAGGAGACTCTTTATCCTGCTGACGGTAATAGTTTGCTTCATCCTCGGCCTCCACAGAGTGAATGGTGAGGGCGAAGTCTGTCCCAGACCCACTGCCACTGAACCGGTCTGGAACCCCAGACTCTCGATAGGAAGCTACAGAGATTAGGAATTTGGGAGGCTGTCCTGGTTTAAATTGATACCAGTGCATACCGTCAGTAAACCCAACTATATTAACATTTTTGCTGGCCCTACAGGAGATAGTGGCCCTCTCTCCTGGAGACACAATCAAGGAGGCTGGAGACTGAGTCAGCACTATATCCCCAGTGGAGCCTGGAATGATAAACATACACAAGCAACGGTCACCAAGACCATTCCAATACAGACCCATTGCATTGGTAACATGGGTGAGTGCATCCACTGTAATTGTATCCAGTGCTTGCCCAAGCCCTCACCTGGAACCAAAAGCAGCAGCATCCACAGCAGGGGAACCTCTGACTCCATCTCTGAGAACTGATCTATACCTCACAGGACTGTGAAAGCTGCCTTTAAAGATGCTTGGCACAAGCTCGACAGTTGTCTAATGATACAATATGCAAATTAGCTCAGAGAAGATTTGTTGTTCTTAAATTGAACACCTGCTCTCATTTCATCCCTCAGGAGCTGAGGATAGCAATGAAAAGTCTTCCAAGTGTAGCTCACACACATTGCAAGTGATGTTGTGACCTGTTCCAGGGACTCTGAGCCTCCTAGTCTGAGTTGCCAAGTGAGGGAACACGCTGTGGCTTCCATTCCATGAGGATATAAGTTACCTCCGAAATTCTTTCAGTCCCTGAAATTAAAATTTTATATCATCTCAAATAATAATATAAGGGCTGAATGAAAATCACAGTGTGTGCAAATTAACATATATGGATGTAAAAGATACATTTCCAGGTGTCTCCCTCAAAGTATTCCTGTTCATTTCAAACATATATATCACATCATTCTTGCCACACTCTGAAGTAGTTCTTGAGGTCTTCTTGTGTGCCTTTATTAGGTATGATCAAAAATCTGGTGAATCTACTGCAGACTACCATCAAATCAAAAAACAGGCTCATAAGAATAGCGTGATGTATCCTAATCCACCAAATTCATAAAATCTGGTACTGTGTGACTTCTGCCTTTTCTGCAAACTCAAAATGACTATGAGGGGATCAACCTTTTAAAATCATTCAGGACACTGAGGCAGCCACAAAACACAACTGAAGAATGGAAAGAACTTATAAAAATGCTTCAGAAAGCAGTGAGCATTTGAAGCATGGAGGAGTGTCTTCAGAGATATTAATGGCAATGGACCTTTGCTGCCATACATGTCTTCTTCAATTTAAACAGACACTATTTTTTTTATCAGACCATATACGTTTCAGCTTATGATCACTGTCAGAAAGAGAAAGTGATCATTTCCTGAACAAAAGAAAAAGTAATGGCCTAGTTCTAATCAGAGGTGACAATGGTCTCTATGAGTAAATGTCTTTTAAACTGATTGCATAAATACTATCAAAACCTAGAATATGAATAAGTGAATATGGAACACAGATAAAAGCTCAGAGACCATACTCATTGACCTTACCTCAATGTCTAGCTGTTTGGTACCAAAACCACTGTAGAACCCACCCAATGCTCCCACATATGAGAAGTCATTTCACAGATTCTTACTCCTAATGTAAAGTGTTCTGCCCTCAGCTTGTAGTTCATTCATTTTTCCTGTTAGTGGAGACTAGGCATGAGGAAGATGTGTTCTCCTACTACAGATATGGTATCCTAAAGCCACTGGCTTTATATTAAAGTTAGATTGGTTGTAGATTACACATGAATAGCATGTTTTCAATTTTAAAACAGTTTTGGAGGTTAAGAGTACAATGAGCCTTTCATTTTGTCTAGCTTTAAAAAATCTGGTAAGTTTTCTACTTAATGGACTCATGGACAAATACTTATATTGGTTATTATTGAATTTTTTCAAATATTCTATATGGTCCAACATGTCAAAGTAGGTGAAGGCAGCAGTTACAGCCTCAGCACAATCTGGAAGTAAGACAACTGGCAAGCAACTACTCAGGAAGAAGAAAGAAAATAAGAGCTCCAGGAACCAGGAAAGATAAAAATCACGGAGAAATATAAAGATGATATAAACTAAAGAATGAAGCAACTCACAATATCAGCTCTCAGTGTAGGGAGGAGCCTAACTCCACAAGCTCAAACAAGACCAGGGGAAGGCATGCAGTTCCCGTGATAACAGATGGCTGGGCACTGCTCACCCCAGGAGAAACCCATGGTTATGACATCCACTGTGGGAATTTACTCCAAAAGTGACTGGTCTTGCATGGAGGGCTCCTTCTGGGGAAGATACCCACCGCAACTCTCACCATATCTCAGATTGGTATAACCAGGAGCCGTTCTGAGAGGAGTCTATTGTTTGAGAATGAGCTGCTCTGGTGATGAGCAATCACAGAACAACTACTTTCAAGGTACCTGAGAGCACTATGCCACAGTGATTGGTGAGAACAAGAGACAAGTGGACATAAAAATGGTAAGTGTAATTTCAGACTCCTTGAGAAGTGTCAGCAGGAAGAGCTCTGCGGGGAGGACATAGGCCTGTCGTATGGTATACTGAAGGGGCTGCATAAGGTAGGGCCAGGATGAATCCTCCTACCCCCAACTGCCTGGCTTCCCTTGCTGACTCCTCCAGCACAATACTCAGGATTCTATTTGCTTTCCTCACCCCCTCCTCCCAGTGTGTTTGGGGAAATACTTCTGCTTGGGTATTTGCCACATCCTCAGATGTACACACAGGAATCTCTGGAATAACCTAGTCACCTCACCAACCACATACTACAAAGCTACTTGGAGACAGCAGTGGCTCAGGGTTCACAAAAGGAAATGAACAAATGCTGAAACTCAATGGAGTGCATATATCCCCAAGATAGACACTATTGATGGCCCCTGCCAACTAGGAGAGAATGGGGAGGACACAGCCTCCCACAGATACGGCCTGTTATGTGATGAAGAACTCATCATTTGGGAATCACTACCATTTCCTCACACCTGGTGGATTCCAGTCCTACAGGTCCTGGAAAGAAAATGTACCATCCACACAGCTCAGCAAGGAAGAAGTTTGTGAACCACAGTATTTTATTTTTCTTTTCTCTTCTGTTTTTTTTTTTTGTTTTTGTTTTTGTTTTTCTTCTTTACTTTGTATGGTTCCTTTTCTTCTATTATTTTTATCTAATATCATTCACTTTTTTATTCCTTCCTTTTTTCTCATCCTTATCTTCCATTTCTCTTTTATTTATGCATCTTCTGTTTTTTCTTTTGCCCTTCTTCATCAAATGTTTGTTAATATTTTATTATTATTTGTACCTTATTTAATTTTATCCTTTGCAAGTACTCTGTATTACCATTATTGCTGTTTCTATTTTATTATTAATGATGGTAGAGTTGCTGCGTTTCATTGGTTTTTACTGTATTTCAATATCTATTTTGTCTTTGTATCATCATCATTGCTGCAGTTTCATTTTTTCCTCTCTGGGCTTTGCTGGGGATTAAGACCTTTGAAAAAGATTGATCACTAATGAGACCCTTAGATAGAAATGGAAGACATATCTCTCCCTATAGATGCACAAGTATCCACTTAGAAATTTAGGAAATATGAAAAACAAAGGCAACATGACTCCTCCAGAGGACCATAACTCATTGGTAACTAAATGCACAGATATTGAAAATGGATGAAGTACCGTACAAAAAATTCAAGACTGGTTTTTTCAAGTGATCAACAACTTCAAAGAGAATACACATAGACAGCTGAAAGAATTAAGGAAGATAACTGAGGCTATGAATGGAATGTTTAGCAAAGAGACAGAGATTCTGAAGAAGAACCAAACAGAAATTTTGTAAGTGAAGTGCACTATAAGTTAAATCAGAAATTCAATGGAAAATCTCATCAAAAGCCTGAGTCAAGCAGAAGATGGAATTTTAGGGCTCAAAGATAAGCTTGATGGATTATCATGCTCAGACACCAATTTTAAAAAAAATGAAACCATCAATGAACCTTCCAAAAATTCCAGGACACACACAAGTGACCAAATTTATGAATTTTTGTTGTGGAAGTTCAGACTAAGGACACAGAAAGTCTACATATTGAAATAACAAAGAACTTCACCGACTTGGGAGAAGATATGGACATCCAGGAATAGAAGTAATGTGTAGCCCCAAATGAGCAGACCAAAAACTAACCTCTTCATTTGAACCTTACAATTAAAATTCTAAGAGTACACAGGAAGAGTACATTGAATGTTGAAAGAAAAAAAATGTAAAACTCTACCAATAATTCCAGTTATATGCAGAAATTCTAAAGCCCAGGAAGGCACCGGCCAATGTATTGTAAGCCTCAAAACAAAATAACTGTCACATTAGATTACTGTATCCAGCTAAGCCATTTGCAAAACTGAGGGAAATTAAGCAAATTCTAAGACAAGCATATACTAAAGAAATTGGTGATCATTAAGCTAGCATGGCAGAAGATACTTAAAGGAATCCTACATCCAGAGGAGAAAAACTGTAAGTTATCAATAATTAGGAAAGCATCAAATATTGCCTGAAAACAACAGCAAAATAACAGAAGTCACTGCCACTCCCAGATATTTCATTGGGAAAGAGGTCTTATCCCTGATATATATGCATAGTATTAGTTACAATTTCAAGGGCTGAGTAAGGTTCAGCACAGCCCTGCTATTAGGTTACAGGGCTGAAAGAGTTTGAATCCCAAATGTCCTTCAGAGGCTCAGGAGTTAAAGGCTTGTGCCCACGGTGGATGCTTTTGGAACATGGCATAACCTTGAAGATGTGGAGCAGAGTGAGAAAGGTTTACAGTGCTAAGCAAGTGTGTTTGAGGGGGACTGAGAGACCCTGGTCCCTTTTTTGCATTCATTTTTCTCCTGATCATGAAAGAAATGATTTTGCTCTGCCACATGCTGTTGCCATGATGTCCTGACTCACTGAAATCTAAAAGCAGCAAAGGGGACCCATCATATATGGGAAACCCCAAGAATGTGAGTCAAAATAAACCCTTTCCCTTCCTAAAGTGTTTATCTAGTTTTGGTGGAAGGAAAGTGGGCTAACACACAAGACGTTTTCCTTTCACATTAACTTCTTAAAATATTTGTAAAATTGCCTAAGATGATAACACTCCATTCAATTGATATTATTAAGACAGTATACAGTAATAATCCAACAAAATCAAAGAGACCTATTTATTCAGAGTCCACTGCCCCATATAGATTTTTTGGTTAATGAGAGAGACATGGAAAGTATCACTTAAAATGGTGTCAGTACCAGTCACAGAGGGTTTAAGAGAGTGGGCATCAGGTTTGGCTGAGACAACAAATGTATGCTAAGAAGTTTCCACCTCTTGTCTCTGTCATTATCAATCTACTCATGTAGCTGTCATTGTCATGATTAGAAACTCAATGCTATAACAAGAGTGAACTTGCAACTTTCTGCCAATCCAGCAGGATAGAGATGCTACACTCTTCCCAAAGAATAGAATAAGCATTTTCAAGTATTTTCTTTCAGTCCTACAGGGCATGCCAAAAACAACAACAACAAAAATGTATGTTACAAATACTGATTCACATTCCTCAGAATCTGGCATTAACTTCAGGATTTGGGGACTTTTTTATTAATACAGGCACAATGGGTTGTGTTGAAGGCTTGATATATCCAGATGTTTTAAGTATAAGGAAAAGTATCAAAATGTTCAGTAAGCATTCAACACCTCTTATACTTAACGTATAGGGTTCTATGTCTTAAGATTTGTATTAATGCCCCCCACTGCTGAAGACACATTCAAAATAATGGTGGGAGCAGGTCAAGATGCAATGGAGCCTAAAGTTAAAGACTACGTATCAATCAAGGTCAAAGGCAATTATGCTTAGAAAAGCTTAAACAGCTTAAAAAAAACATTGTAGATCATCCCAACTCGGAGTGACCAGCAACCCAGGTAGCAATTGTCCACCTCTAAATACATACAAAACAACTCACACTACACACATAGTTATACACAAATACACTGGTCCCTAATGTGAAAAAAGACGCACTAGTGATTAAGTGTTAATTCAATCAGAAAATTTAATAAAGTGGAGGCTTCCAATTTCCAATTCTAGATATAGCAAACCAGTAAGTTTCCACTGAATCGAGTCTGTGTCAGGAAACCAGCATGATAACCTTCTCCTGGAGATTAAACAGTACATATTTTCCCCTCCAGAGCCAGGAAGTGATGCTCAAAGTAAGGACCAAAGCTCCCCCAAAGTGAAATGCAGCCATTCTAAGCGACAAGGTCCTGAGCTCCTCTGATGAGAATGGCTGAATTCATATTGGGGAAGCCAGCCATGACAGGCTCCTCCAGGAGAACCAATATCTCCAAACAACAGCAAACTCTTCCTTTCCACGTCTCCTTTTATGCTGGCAACTTTCCTCAGGTGGGCTATCTGCACTCGGCACCAATGCTGATTTAATTCATCTGGTGTTAAGTTGACCACCAGTTTTTAATCCATAGCAACACCAAAGCATGGGTCTTCACATCAAGGTCTGATTGCAGGAGAAACTAGTTAACCAGAGTCTAACTTGATGGAGATCCAGCAAAGCCTAACTAAGCTGAGGTGAGAGAACGTGCCAAATCCATTTAGTTCTAGACCTTCTATATATCTATAAGAATCTTATAATGAGGTAAATGAGGGGATTGATGCAGATGGATGATAGGTAGATACAGAATGATAGATATGCCGGGCGTGGTGGCGCACACCTTTAATCCCAGCACTCGGGAGGCTGAGGTAGGCGGAGCGTTGTGAGTTCGAGGCCTGCTTGGGCTACAACGCTAGCACAAGGCCGGCCTGAGCTACATAGTGCAACCCTGCCTCAAAAAACCAGGGCCAGGAGTTTGGCTCAGTGCCTTAAGCACCTGCCCTGGCAGGCGTGAGGTTGTGAGTTCAATCCCCAGTGCTGGGAAAAAAAAATAAAATAAAGAATAGATAGACTCTCTTACTGCTATTTCTTGATTATTCTTGTTTAGATATTAAAGATTTAATTTCCATGTACAGAAAATAAGAATTGAGTATATCTTACAGTTCTTATGTTATTTATAAAGTTTATATTGAGTGTTATATTCTTTACAATGATAGTTATTATTCCTGTTACTGAAATATGTTCAACACAGAGAGAGTGCACAACTAGGAGAGAATGTGGAGTGCAGTGCGTTCTTAGAAGCTGAGGCTTCTGTAAGCACAATCCAGGTGAGGAAATGATGTCACCATCAGCATCCAGAGCCCTGGCAGTGGCTTGACCCCCCATTCCTGCTGTCTACCCTCCACCAAGTACAACCTGATTTCCAACCATCTGTTTGTTCTTGCTGTGACCTGAAATTGCTACTCATGGAAACACTCAGTGTGTATTCTTTGGTTTCTGTCTACCCTGGCTCACCATTCTGATTGAGAGATATATCCACATGCTATGTGCAATGTTTCTTAATAAGAAACCTAAGGCTGGGTGGAAGCCAAGTAGATGGGCAGTTTGGGAGATTCTCTTGGTTTGTTCTGGTATGAGGATAAGCAGTTCTTTTTATCAGTGCTGAATAGAAGACTCTGGCTGGACTTGCAGCGGATGGTGGCACTCTCTCCAGCAGACACTGCCAGGGAGCCTGGAGACTGGGTCATCACAATGTCACAGCACACACCTGCAATCAGGAATGAATAGAGGTCATGCGTACATAAACATACCAGATTTCTCTCATATAAATGTTACAATTAAACATTTAGTATATTCTTTGTAATGCTATTCTGGGTTAGAACATATTTGTGTCCTTATTAGAAATAGTCATTCTTTTCCACTTCTTAAAGCTATTTTTCAACTCTACAAAGATTATCACTCCAAGGAGACAGTGGAAGTTTGCATTTTCTCACCAGAGACCCAGAGCAACAGAGCCAGGAAGACTGGGGTTGGGACATCATCCTGCTGTTCCTTCTGGTGTGATGCAGTTCAGAAATCATTGCAAAGTCTTGTTTTGTAGAATCTGCACAGGTCGACTGGGCTGGGAGTAACTTATGCAAAGGGATCAGCAAAAAAGGAAGCAAATTGCAAGGGTATTAGACTATGAAAGTAACTGATTAAATCAAGAGCCAAAAATGCCATCGTACAACATGTGTTTGTGTGACCAGAAAGAATACAAAAGTCAACTTTGGAGCTCTACTATTGCAAAACCACTATATGGCATCACAAAAGACCTTAGATTTAAGCCAAAAAAATGCAGTTAAATATTTTAGTTTTACAGAAATCACAGGCTTCCTACCATGTATTAACAACTCTTGTGAAATGCTAAAACATGCTAAAAAACAAGAACGAAAAAGACAAGAGGGAGAGGTAGGAACGAATGGAGAAAGAAGGGAAGAAAGCGATGAAGAAAAGAAAAGGAAACACAGAAAGATGTCACTTGTAGGGCCAAATTTTTACTCACTTTGTAAAAGATATCTCTGAAATCCAAAGCCACCTTTATCCTGAAGATACTGGAGAACACGGGAAATATTTGAAATCCAGTTTACACCACAAGTGAGTGAACAGCGAGAAAACAGGTAGAGAATTAATTCTGTAAATCCTGTGGGACCCTTATTTAACCTGAGGATCAGACTTGTGAACCAAAGATAAACTGCAACCTGTTTTTCCCACAACTAGGAACTAAAAACAAGGCTCTAAGTAAAATGAGAAATGGAGGGAGAACAAAACAAGATCTCTCAGGAAATTCATGACTGCAGACCAACACCGCCAAGAATATTTTCTCCAAAAATGCCTGTTTCAGGATGTGTCCACTTTGAAATCAGTGTAAGATACCCTTACAGACGAGGTGCCTAAGTGAAAACCTCTCTCCTGGAGGGCGAGACCATCCTATTTTCTCAAGAATCCTTACAGTTTATTTTTCAAGGTCTAATAACCAAAAGCCAGAGATTTCTCACATCCCAAAGTAAAAATATAATTTAAATATGAATGAAAAATAATAGAAATCACAGAAAGGAAAAGTTCTGCCCAAATATTAGATTCAGTAATTGTGAAAATGAATTTAAGAAACAATTTATAAAATAGATATACCATGCAAAATACAGGATACAAAAAAAGTTAAAAGATTGTGCAGGTAGATATAACTGTCATCTCGAAGAATATTAGTTCCAACACAAATTGTTAAACTGATCTCAAAATTTTACCATTAAACCAGAACAATTATTGGTCCTAAAAATGTATTTTAATTTTTCCATTTAATCAGTTTGATCTGACCATTTATTTTCTTTTGAATAGATCACTTTCTGCAGTATTATTTTGAGTCCATAAAATATTAACTTCATACTTCAACTCAGTTTTCACTTTGAACTGTTCAGATACTATTATATCAAAGAGAAAAATAGCATATGATTTAAGGAAGTACCTGAGATCCAAGGACAAGAGTATGAAAGATGAGTAAATCTGCCCAAACTGAGTTTGAAAAACTTATTATTTTCTCTACATTTTTGTTTAAGTTACAATTTGACTTTATTGCTGCTTTAATGAGCACAAAATTTCTCACATTTCATTGATTAATTGTTGAACTTGAATAGTGAGTAAGCCCTTAAATACCTAGAAAAATGTAAACATGACTGGTTCTCTTGTACAGACTCAGAAAACTAAAAATTGGCCTTCTATTTTATTTTTTGTATATAATTAAAAGAACCATGGCAATACTTTTTAGTTAGTCTAGCAGGAACCGCATTTCCAAAATGTTAACTGAGTATAGTGATTATTTGAGCTATCACAGAAAACCACAGTAAAATTTTGAACTAAAAGAAACACAGGTTTATCTTCTCCCAGCACTGAGGGTCAGAAGTGTGCAATGAAAGTCTCTGAGCAGCTCTGACCCAGCGCCTTTTCCATAGTGACCACCTTGGATGGAGGTCTTGAAAAATGTCAGTCATAGATGTATATTGTCCTGAAATATGAAACATTTGACTCATTCTGGTTCTAGTAAAGCATGGAATCTCCATTTGCTCTGTTGGACTGTGATTGCCTAACATCCATGAAAAGAATGAGTTGGTTAGAAAAAGAACTTTTCTACATTTTACAGAAAAATAAAATGAAAACAAAATTATCCTTAGTTTATTTGTGCAATAATCTCCAGGGAACTCTTCCCTTCAAAATGTTTTGCTGAATCTGATATGGAGAGAAAGAGAGGAGTATGATATAAGACTCACCAGTTTATCAAAACTAATTACTAGAGATTTCATGTTCTCTTGTCTAAGAAATAATTCTCTATGGATGGAAAAGATAGAACTTTTACCCCTGCCAAGCTCTTTTCACTTGAGTTCTCTTCTGCTCACAAGGTCCAGGAAAAGATTACACTTATCATGTTCCTAACATTCCCTATTGCAGTTGGTAACAGCAGACACCAGCAGCTATTTGCTAGCTCTACACCATAATATTAATTGTACAAGATTCAGAAGATCAATACTTGTGAGTTAGGAGCTCTTTCATTCCCTTCCTAGAAGGGAAGAGTCTAAGCAGAGTGTTCCACTCCCACAGACTGACCTGCGTACGCATGGTCTGGACTCTTCAGCTACCTTCAGGGGCAAGGCAGGGTCCACTGTATCTCTCCCACAATCCCACTTTTACAGTGTGGTCATTCTGACCACTGCTGCTGGAAATGTGGGTTTCACTCTTATTGGTCTTCCTCCCAACATGAAAAATGTTGTACATCACTTGAATTACATAAACAGCCTCCCACCTTAGTCTTGCCTCTTTCCACATTCTTGCACCCATCAGGGGATTTGCATCGTGCCCCCCAGGGAGGGTCTTCCCTTACTAGTTTGAAATGAATGCTGAGCCCTAACTTTGCTTCACTGATCAGAATTCTTCAGTTTAAATTCTCCAAATGAGGCTCTCTGCTCAGCTCCTGGTCTGCTAACACTCTGGACCTCTGATAAGAACAGAAAGATATGAAGAAAGAGAATGGGGTAAGAAGGTGAGCTTTGGAGATCTGCCGTTTCCCACATCTGTTCCATCCACATGTGAGGGGTGCAGGTCTTCTCTTCCATGATGGGTGTGTAATGTTTAGATCTGTGAGAGTGAGGGAGATACCAGAAAAAGCAAGGGCCTGGGTCCTGGTGAGGACTGTCACATCAAAATCAGGGGCTGAAATCTGCAAATTATTTTAGCGGGCCCTTTGTGACTGCAAAGCTGGCACCAGTTTCAACACTGAGTATTTTTCCTTTATATTTCAAAGTCAAAATGATACTTTAGATTTAAGTACACAAAACTGTGAAAATTATAAAAATTAACTCATGCTTCTCCTTCATTATTTTGGGATATACTGGGAATAGTGAGATAAGCCCTAATCTACTCTCCCGATCCATCAACACTGCAGGCCCAACCTCCATCTCCTGCAAGTCCAGTCATTGCCTCCTAGTGATAGAAGCATCTATTTGTCCCTTATACACAAGCCATGCCACTGTCCAAAGTATATGATTTACGGGAATTTTTAACTTGGGACTCAGACAGGTTCAGTGGCAGTGGGTCAGGGATAGATTTCACATTAACAATTAGCAGAATGGAAGCTGAGGATATTGGAGTTTCTTACTACATGCGAGGTCCACAAGTTCTTCCTGAAGGGTCAGAATCCCTGTTTGGGGCATACGATTGCCCTCATGTGCTACTTGTCTGGGAAGCAGCACAGACAGTTGCCTGAGTCTGTGTAACAGAAAGAGGATGACGCGTTGAGAGCAATAAGTTGTAACTAAAATCTATATTCCCTGGATGCCTCAGCTACCTATCATGCACAGTCCATTAATGATCTTGTCACTTGCAATGTCCTTGGCATGACAAATGTGGCAGAAAAGAGAGATGCTCCAGTGTCTGCAGAGTCAGTAGATAAGACTGGGTGGGAAGAATGCATAAGTAATAGGACCTGTGCTCTGGTGAAGACAGAACAGAAAGAGGAGGACAGTGAATGTGATTCCACAGGTTCCTGTGTGCCTTCATAATTCCTTGGGATATTATTAAAGTTGGAAAACAAAGCACAGACCCACAAAAATGACTTTACTTGAAATAATGAATAAAAAGGAGATTATGTAAAAGGCCTATAGTGTGTGTATTTAATTGTACTTCTCTCTTACTACTCAACTAGTCATTGAAGAACCTCACATACTTGTGAGTTTTGCTTCCAGGACTGTATCAAGGATGTCAGAGCAAATGGCCTCATAAATTAGCAGGGGAGAGGAAAAGTACCTACTCTGAAATATCACAGAGCATTCTGTTTTTTAAAAAGGAACACACTCAGTAGAAACTAGTTACCCAGGGTAACTACAGGGACTTAGCAGAGCCTCCTGACTCACTGGGGCCCAGACTCGCAACCACCAGCCTGTGTACTCCTGTCCTAATTCTCCTCTTACTGGGATACAGAACCCTCTGAGTAAACTGCTCATAAGGGAGAGACTCCTCAGATCACAGCACTAAGCCAAGTGCAAGCCAAAGAATCACAAAGACAGCAGTGACAATGGGAGGACCAGTGTGTCCCCAAGAACAGTGAAAAAGACCACCATCATGCTTAGGGACCCCATACAATTCACTGAGAAATCTGTGGGACACAACCACTGGGATTTGAAGTGACTGTCGCATATGGGGTCGGTGTAGAGAAAACACTGCAAAACCGAGCCAGACCAAGCACTGTCTCATCAAACCACAATGCAGCTGAGCTCTTCACCTATGAGAGTTTTCTCCTGTGCCCTCAATTGCTACTAAGCTACTTGCAAAAGGTCCCTCTTTTACAGAGCTGGAAATACCACTAAACTTACAAGCTGGAGAGAAACTGTCAAGCTCGACAACATGGAAAAGCAACCACTGGGAGTGAGAAAAACAGTCCAACTCAGTGTCTGTAGAGATTACTTCCTGCCCACCCACAAATCCATTCATTTCCTGGTCAAATTGAAAACAGCAAGGAGTAAAGGGAAAGAGATAGGTCAACAGAATGGCACACAAGCGTGGGATTATCACTCCCTAACCACAGGAAACCAGTGAGTTTGCCACCCATGGGGGACAGGCCGAGTAGACCTTGGACGTGACTACAACAGAGCACAGGGAGCTGAGTGAAGTAACCTGCGTGGAGCAAACAGCAGAGCCTGAAGCAGAATACCAGCTGGGAAGCTGCTTGCCAGCTAGCTGTGTTGACCTGCTGGAGTCCTGAGGTCACCAGGGTTTCCTGATGATTACAAGATTTGTAGGTTTTTTTGATGCGTATGTGTGTGTGTGTGTGTTTTCTTCTATGTTTTTTTTTTTTTTATTGGTTCAATGCCAGGCCTTTGTATATTTGGTTATGTGCTTCTACCTATGTATACAAATGTTCCACTGTTGCTCATTAAGCATTCCATGTGGTAACTCACATGTGCCTCCTTCAGAGTGTATTTCTGAATGTTAACAAATCTTGCTTGATATTTTGGTTCCATGGTTGGATTCTCTCTCCCTGTCTCTTTTCTCATCTCCCACCTTCAGTCTCATCCTTTCCTTACCTGAATTTTTTTCTCTTATACCTCCTATCTGTCAGTTTTTCCGTGTTGTATTTTGTACTCATATTTTGCCTCTCCTTTTCTACCTATTCCTCTCTTTTATATAGAAATCATTAAGAATAATCAAAGTTCTATAGTATTTTGATTCAACACATTCGGATCCTCCACACCAAGGGTTGTTTATAGTGTTGCTAAATTAGTGTTTGTTGGCTCACAAATTGTGCCCCATTTCCCTGTTTCCTCTGTCAGGATCCACGTGGGTCTCGCCCTGTCCTTTTTTCTCACCTCCCTGCCCCTCCCCTTGTGCACTCTTAACATGGTCCTCACCCTCCCAGTTTTTTTTTTAATATACAAGCTATTATTAAAACTTAATCTTTCTGGTTTTCTCTATTTAGAGTGTATGTAAGGGACCAATATTTATTTTAAAAAAACATAAATGAGCTTAAAATGTTGTTTTCCACAATGTTATACATTGACCTGTCCAGTTCTCCTTCACCAAAATTTGTTACATGATCTTTTAATATAGCCTTTCTTCCAATTTATAAATTGGATACAATCTCCATAAAGACTGAACTACTATTCAACCTATTAAATCTCCCTTTCCTCTTTTATTCTACTCTCACACATATCTTGTCTAAACTCCTCCTTCTCTCTACCTTAACATACGTGCAAAAATATTATCATCAAAAACTGATTTCTTTCTTTTGCCCCACTGTCTTTCTTTTGTGTCCTGTTTTTCAAAATTTTTATTTGATTTATTTATAAATCCTTTTTTATCATGTATCTCACAGATTTTTTCTCTGTTATTTCTAAAGTTTTGTATTCTCAGGCTCTTGTGAGAGTAAAAAATATTGCTAAACTACCTCTGTACTGTACACTTATATATGATTGGTTCTTTGAAGGTAGATATTACCAGTAACTGTCCTCTGCTTGCATTTCAGTGCTAGGGATCCCTAGCAGCAGATCTTTCTAGCCCCACTAACCTACAACACTCAACAGAAAAGAACAGGAATAATAAAAAAAAAAAGTCACTAAGTTGCCTGAAAATTTTATAACTCCCTAACAGCTGACAGCAAATCAAGTGTAGAAAGTGTGTCTAGGAAAGGACTCGGAAAACAAATGGTCAAATGTTGGAAGAGATTATGGAACAAAATGCATAGAATGTTCAACAAACTCATTGAGGATTCAAATAAACAGAGGAACGTTTTTAAATAATAAAATGTGCCACACACCTAAAGAAGACACAGACAGCTCACTGAATTCAATTAAGACTATGTAAGATATGAATGAAAGTCCTTTGAAAGAATTTCTTTTTATACAATCAATAAAGCACAACTCCGAGGAATGAAAAGTATAACAGAAAGTCATGCCAGCAGACGCGACCATTCAGATGACAAAATATCAAAACATGAGGACAAAAACGATGTGGTAGATGACTCAGTGATACTCCTTGATTCAAGAGAATACATGAGAAGTTGATTTGAGAGCTCAAAGAAGACACTAAAAGATATAACCTAAGCATCATGGAAGATAATGAAGGGCTGGAAAAGAAAGTAAAAGTCTAAGAAATTTATTCCCCATAATTAGTGCAGAAAACTTTCCAATCTAGACACAGAAATGGAGGTCCAGATAATAAGTCATTTAATATCCCAAGTAGACATAAAAAGAATCTCTCCACAACACATTATAGAAAAATCCAAAAAAATCAGAACAAAGAAAGAACACTAAAAGCCATGACAGATACATCAAGTCACTTATAAAGACAAACTTATCAGATAATAGCAGATTTATCAATGCAAATTTTAGGCAAGGAGAGCTTGGAGGAATGTATCAAGTAAAAAAAAACAAACTTTCAATGCATATTATAATATTCAACAAAAGATATATTACCAAATTTAGGAAAAAAATAAAGAATTTTCATAAGAAAAACCCTTAAAAAGCTCACGACAACCAGTTCAGCACTATGAAAAGTAACAAGGTGGTCAAGGAAAAAATTTAAAAATCAGTTACAGAAAAAAGAACAAAGACAAAAATTAGTCATTATCTTTCAGTAATAAGTCACAATGTCAATGGCTTCACAAATAATGTTTTAGGGATCACAGACCACAAAGTCAGAAATTTTAGACAGTCAAATCAAGTAGAGCCAGCCATTGTGCCGCACATTGTATCTCAGCACTGGGGAGGTTGAGGCATGAGGATTCCTGCAACTTCAAAGCCAACCTGGGCTGCAAAGTGAGTTCAAGGCCAGTTTGAACTGCACAGTTAAAACCTATGTCCAAAAAAATGTCAAAACAGGTCAATAATCCATGTGAAGACTGAAGGGTCCGTGATATTACATACGAAGTTATACTCATCATTTTAGGTCAGTACATTTTCTTAATGTTCATATTTGAAAAGCAGATGGGGATATTCAGAGAAAAATATCACTATGGAACAAGTGCCAGAGAAATGAAATGCTGTTTGCTCTGGAGATAGAGGAAAAGACCACCAGTCAAAGATGAGAGAAATTCAAGATACAGGAAAGGCGAGAGAGATTGCATCCTACAGTGTACAAATGGAAAGAACCTGACAATATGCTGAGTTCAGACCTTCAGTTTAGGGTTGAATTTTGTGCTATACAACTATGAAGTAAAGAGTTTCTCATTTCAAAGCCGTCACTTTGTAAATTATGACGTGAAAATATAAAACTAGTACAAATATCTTGGCTCTATTTTCCTATAATAAAGCATGTAGGAGACAAGGACACCCTTTAACTTCTACTCAGCCCCACACACTTCCTCATGCATCAGTGGGAACACAGTCTCTCAGGCAGCGGGAGGAAGTGTTCAAGCACTGGGCCATGTGGTGAACAAGCAGCTGGGCAGACCCTGAGAGGAAGTTTATGTTCGAGGCTGAATCACTGTGGGAGGAGCACTAATACTCTGCAGACAGTAATAAGTTGCAACATCTTCAACCTGCACCCTGCTGATGGTGAGAGTGAAATCCGTGCCAGACCCACTGCCACTGGACCGATCTGGGACCCCAGATGCTCGGTCGGATGCCAAGTAAATGAGCAGTTTGGGAGATTGTCCTGGTTTCTGCTGGTACCAGGCTAAGTAGTTCTTGTTGTTACTACTGTAAAGAAGACTCTGGCTGGACTTGCAGCGGATGGTGGCGCTCTCTCCAGCAGACACTGCCAGGGAGCCTGGAGACTGGGTCAGCACAATGTCACTGCAGACACCTGCAATCAAGAATGCATAGTGATTGCATGCACACACACATATACACACACCTGGCATAAATCCTTTAAAATGTTGACACTAATGCTATTATAAATTAGTATATACTTGGATTACATCGTTTTTCATTCATTTTAAAATTATAAATTTAACTCTACAAAAATACTACTCTAAGTGATTTTGCAACTGTCTAGTTTCTCACCAGAGACCCAGAGCAACAGCCAAATGAAGACCTCGATCTTCGACCTCATCTTGCTGCCCCTGACTTCCTGGTGGTGCTCAGATCACCTTACAAAGACCGTGTTTATAAAGTCTGAGACCTTGGGCTGACCCTGGAAGAGCCTATGAAAATTCATCAGTAAATAAGGAAGCAAATTGCATGAGCAATGAGATATGAAAATAACTAATTAAATCATGAGCCCAAAATACCTATCTGGAAAGCGCACTTGAGTAACAACAAAAACATACTAGTTAATTCAGAAACTCTGAGATCATTTAAGAAGTTCTAAAAGTCACACACCGCTAGATGGCCTAAGACTATCACCTCAAATAAACAAAAACAGATTCTTAAGGAATATGCATATTACAGGGGAAAAAAAAGCTAGCTGTTTCTTATCAATAGACTGAGTTACACAGTAAAATATGCTAGAAAAAACAAAATATTAAAAAAAACACAAAACCAAAGTAGAAAGGGTGAAAGAGGGTAGAATAAAGGAAAAGACAAAAGTAAGCCAACCACTTCTAAATAAATTCACAGTGTCTGTTTTCCAAAGCCACATTTACCCTGACACTGAAGAACATAGGACCTCATTGAGGTCCAGTGTCTCCCTGTGCATGAGCCACAGAGCCAGATGATTTAAACTGGGGGCCCGAAGGACGCCATGGAAGTGTGAATCAAAGACACACAGACAGCTCTCCTTTCCACAGCTACTGGGAACTGAGAAGAGGGATCCAAATAAATTGGAAAACAGAGAGAGAGAGAAAAAAAGATAAACTTTAATTGTGGAATAATGGCTACAAAGCAACACTGCCAAAGTGTTTTACTCCAAAAACATCTAGAGAACAGAAAAATCAACAATCATGAAATTAGTTTAAGATAGCACTTCTCACAATTAGGTACCAAGCTAAAATCTCCCTGAAGGAAGTCAGTAACATCCTGATACTCCAAGAAGTCTTACAAATAATTTTTCTACAGTAAAATCAAAAAGATAATTTGAGTATGAATAAAAAACAATACAAATTCAAGGTCAAAGAGTTTGTTCTAGGTGTTAGGTTGTCTAGCATGACATTTTTAGAATAATAATTTATAAATATATTGGAATTCAGAATAAGTTATAATACTACAGATATATTTGGCACATAGAAAGATAGAAATTTTTAAAAAGATTAACCAACATTATGCAACTGAAATCTCACTATATCTCATAATCAATAGAATTATTTAATTGATCTTGATGTTTTAACAACAAACCATAAGTAATTTTGACCATCAAATATGTTTTAACATTTCCACTGAATCACGCTGGTTTCACCTTGTATTTTTCTTAAATACTTTTTGTTTTTTTATATATAAAACATTATTATAATAAATTCTTGTAACTCAATTCAAAACTTGCATAAGATTACTTGGACACCATCATATGAAAGAGCTATAGTATGGATTGAGGAAGTTCCTAATTTCCAAGGGTTTCAAAATCAAGAATGAGTGAAGCTGTCTACATTCACTCCTAATATGGTGTCACATTCTCCAGATCTCTGCTTCAATTCTTCGTTTGGCTTTGTCTCTGCTTCGATGAGCTCAAATTTATTTTCTTTCATTTCACTTAATAGTGCTTCTTCAAATTAAGCAAATGGAGAAAAGGGCCTTGAATATCCAGGAAAATCAGACAAATAAAAGTATCAGCCTCTCTCCGGACAGAGCAGACTTTTTGCCCTGCCAAGTTCCTTTGAGTTCAGTGCACTTATGCAGTCAACTCACTATCTCTCACACTTGTTTCTAACGTTCTTGGTGTTTAGAGAACATGGACACACATAAGATAATAATAGTCATGATCTTTTATTTGTAAAAAAACAGATTTCTTAGTTCCTCATTTTCCCATGAACCACAATATGCTAGTGACCACAATACACAGTGTTTATACTAGCCTCCATGGATTATCATAAGAATACTACAAACTTATTGACTGAAAACAACACAGGCTTCTCCTCTCACAGCAAGGGAGGCAGGAAGTATGGAACCAAAGTTCCTCAGCGGCTCTGACCCAGCGCACTTTGCACAGTGGGCGTCTTGGAAGAGGCCTAGAAGAATATCAGCCAGGGGTCCAGGTTACCCTGAGACATTCAAAGACTTTGCTCTTTTTGGCTCTTCTTATGTATGGCATCACCTTTAACTCTGTGGACAGATGACAGTGGTGTCCCAGTATCTATGGCAAGAAAGAGGACATTAGAGAGGCAGTTTTCCATGTTAATTCATAAAAACATGATCATAAACTTATCCCTTGTTAGTTCTGTGCAATTTCAAAGGAGTTCTTCTCTTAAGAAATGTTTTTGATTAATCTCATATGTAGAAAAAGAAATAAGTATAACAATGCACCAATTTAAAAATTACTTACCAGAAATGTAAATTATAGTAAATAGGGTGTTTTCAAAAGATTTGTCAGTCCTGGACCATGAGATTTGAGCCAATCATATATTGCAGTCTTTCTGTGAAATAAAAACACAGGAAAGAAAACTGAAATGAGTGTAGTGAGCCATGACTGTGTTTTGTGGTCTCACCACTTAAATGGAAAATTAAATAAATATATAATTTTTAAAAAGACATTTTCAAAGGTGATTTCTGGGGTCGAATTTGTTTGCAGGCTCACACCCTCATCTTGCAGGCAATAGGTAGGAAACTTGGGAGCAGAAAATTACACCACTCAGAAATTGAAAATAATCCACGTTTGTATCCATTAATTCTTTCACTTTTTGATAATCACACTAGTGTTCTGAAGTTCCAAGAAAGACTTCTCATCTAACTTTCTCCTCTTGGTGGCTTGAAGACTGAATGTCCAAAGGTACCTCAACTTCACACCCTTGAGATGACCAAGTAGATCGCAGAACACAGATACCTTCACCGGGTCACTGAGTTCCTGTCAGAGTTGAGGTTAAAACAAATCTATCAACTGTTTATTTTGTGTCTTTCTACCTTCTCTCACCACTTAACCAGTTTAAAATCTAGATGCAACAAGCTAAAGAAAAACCTAATAAAATGGAAATGCATTTTATTAGACACTGACATAGGGCTTCTCATTTGTTCACGTAAGTTGCACCAGGAAGTAAAGTACCTCTCTCTCAATGTTGTCTGTGATTTAAAGCTTTCTCTTAAAATCTTAACTATGTCTCATAACAATGACTTGTACCTTGTATTGTACATGCCTGTGAAGTTTAAGATATTTCTGTATGACATGTTAAAAGTTTAACATAATATTTCTACATGATGCATTCAAGTAAAACAGACACTCTGAGAAGATGTTTAATGAAGTTTCCTAATTTCACATTGCCCCTATCAGATCATGTGGTGGTGATTGGGGTTTTTCTCACCCTAATTTGAGACAAGCAGTATAGAAAATTCCTTCTGATAGCAGCAAGACCAAAGTCTTAGGCAACCTCAGGAACCACCAGGAACAATGCTTAGTTGTACCCAGCATAAACCCCAACTCTCAAGCACGTCCTGGAGTATCCCCAGTCCAGTTCACGATAAACACCAAGATAAATTTTCCTACTGCAAAGCCCTGAGATTTCTCAAGCTCTTCTGATGCCTTTGTAAAAGTTATAGTATCTGGAATCCTCCCAAAGGGCCACTCTCATTTGTGATGTGCCGCCTCTCCAAAGACAAAACCAGGACACCGGGAGTCATGGCCTGAAACTTCACAATCGTAAGGGCAAAAAACAAAACAAAACAAAAAACTTTTCTCTTTTTAAGTTGATTGTGCCAAATGTTTTGTTACAGTGCTGGAAAGCTGGTTCACAGTGAGATCTCCAGTAGTACTATGCTTCTATCTCCATGTTTTTCACAAATTTCATTTTTATTTCTAACTGATAAGGTTGGCTTCTGTTGCTTCCAAAGACAATGTTCATACAGCATCCAACTTGAAGGCAGCATCATTTAGTGATTAGATTACTCTAGAATCCAGTAAAATAGCTGCCATGAAGCAGGGACAGAAGTTTTCTGAGGACAGTACACATAGCAAATGATGTCAACTCCTCAAGGTATTTATGGCCAAGATAAGCCTCCTACTCTCCACCATTACTCATAAGACTTATTAGGATTTATGATTCAAAAGGACCTTTGTTTCCTTGTGTGCTACTTGCAAAACAAAATTACAAACTAATAGTTTTAGGAATAAACATTTTGCTCCTCACCTCTACCCAACCCTCATGACAGCTAGTAAATTTCAATAGTCACTTTCTCACTTTTCAAGACTACCATTATCCCCCAAAACTAATGTGGAGAAAGAATGAAAAATTTTTGATTATAGGGATAGTTGATACCTATTAAATGATCGTTGACTTTTGGAACAACTTTCAAATACAAGCAACCCCACTTTAACATTCTCTGAAACTTCTATGCGATCACCATGTGCCTCCAGTTTCGACGTCCTTAACCCATTGACCACTGTAGTGAAAGATGGGGAGATTGTGCTTATATTGTAAAAGCAGAGCAAATCAGGTTTTCTGTCATATTGGGCATGAGGTGAGAAACAAAAGTAAAATTGAAGACACTTGCTATACATTTAGATCTGAGCCACTAGAAAATTTTCAAAGATGTCTTTCTAGATGGAATGGCAGACAAAAGCAAGTTTGGGGACAGTGGGAACGAGGAGTAGAGTGGAGTATATTAGAGTTCTGTCATGTTGTCAGGCATATTACTGGTGGTGACTCTAGTATGTGTGTGATTCTGGAGTTGAGAGCAGCCTGAGCAGGAGACACACATTCAGGGATATGGGGTGACATCCGAGGCAATGATTTCAATCCACCCAAGCCAGGTTACGACATGACAACTAACCTTAATACACAAGAGTCAGGAAATGGGGACAAACCACCACCATAGGCTGAGAAGGAGCGTCCATCCAGGCAGGAATTGAACTGAGAATGACGTTCAACCGCCAAACCAACAGTTGTAGAATATCGTTTCAGTTTCAAATACAAAATTAAAATGCTAAGTGAAGGAAAGAGATCTGTGAGGCCTGGTATGTACTGAGTGATCCTAACACTGGTTCCTTCCTAGAATTGCAGTTCTCCCTGCACAAGAAGAGTAGAAAGGTTAATTTTACAAAGTGGGTGCTTAGTGCATTCTGCTGGCCAGCTTTGTGCACCACAGGTTCCAAAGAAGAAGGTGTGTCAACCTTCATGGTATCTCTAAATATTTTCCCCGCCACACTGTGATCTTCTTTCATTACCTACCTTTATTATCTCAGGGTACTGAAACTTTGATGAAACTAACACCCCATCTGTCTCATTGTTTTCAGTCTTCATGTGGAAAACAGCTTCCTACAGAATATTTTTTGCAAGGTTATTTACTTTGTTCACCAAACTTTCCTGTGCTCTGCCTTTCAGTTGAACACAGTGTCACACCCAGCCCATCCTCAAACAGGTATAGCATGCGGAACATGCTGCACGCTACCGCAGCTCTGCTGTCTGATAAGCTCATGTTCTTTTTTTTTCTACAGAAAACAAATTTATTTGTCTTTTCGACAACTGTTTTTCCATTCATCACTTTGATTGTCCTTATCTTGTGAAACAGTGCCTCACATGCAGCACACATATGATATACATTTTTTCATTCACAAGCTAGTATAACTTTTCCAGGTTTAATAGACCACTTGTGTATATGGATCATTTTCTCAGTCAAAGAAAACGTAAACTACTCTTAACATAAAAATTGCATTTTGTTTTATTACTTTCAAAATGAAAAAAGAATGATACAGAATTTCAAAACAAAGTAATATGACATTCGCGCTGGTAAATATATTGCATACTGTTATCTTCAAAGTCATTCAAATTACAAGATACAGACTTTTAAAAATGATCAATCAAGCAATGATGGCAAGGTGTATTTTTGATGAACTAACAGATTAGTTGTATAGCTATCTACATGTGCATACATACATATGTGTACACACACACACACATATATATATATATATATATATATATATATATATAAAATCTTTTCCCTTGTTTCTTTCCTCCTTTACCTTAAAACAGTTGTTTTTTCCTTTTAAGAAGTTTCTTTAGATACAGTCTTACAACTCTGCTTTCACTCCTCGTCACAACCCTGACTCTATCTGGTGGCAGAAACACAAGAAAATACAGGAATCTAATTTTGTTATCATTATCATTTTTTTATTTAAGCAGAAAAAAAAAGATATATACAACAAAGACAAAAAACAAAACAGACCAGCAAATGACTAGAGTAAATGCACAACAGTAACATTACAGGTTTACAAAACAGGATGATAGAAACTTGACAATGGTTGCAATATTGCATGTTGTTATCTTTAAAATGGTATTTATTATCATTATAATGCATATTATTATATTTGATTGATATTATTATATTTCAAATACCATATTGTCATAAAATAAAACAATCTTTATTGATGTTTGATTACTTACATAATGTATCTTGTTTTTGCTTCAAGCACTGCCATTTTTATACTGGGGTAGCTTTTGCTTTAATTTTCATTTTTTTTAAATAGTGTATTAAAGATTACGTATATCAATGACCAACTTTGAGGCAAGTTCTTAAACTTGATGCCCAATGTAAATTTCTCACTGAAAGCACCTTAGTCTGGGCAATCTGTTAGGGACTCGAAGGACATGTATGGCATTTAAATAACTGAGATTTAGGCCATCACGCTCAAGAGAAAGCTAGTCCTATGAAAACTGTAACCCATAGGAGAAGATACAGGGCTTCCAGCTACAACTCATGATTAAACTCCTCATCCTCCAAACCCCAGATTCCTAAACTGAAAGGGCATCTCAGGCTATTGCCAGGTCTAGAGTCATCAGAGAGAGCCCTAGATACATGAATGAGTTTCCTGGTGCAATGATAAAGCTATGAAGAGTTAAAGCAAGAGAATAGTTTAATTTTTATTTTGATTTTTAAAAAGATTATTCTGCCAAAAAAAAGAAAGAAAAAGATTATTCCGCCTATTGAATGAAAAAAAGTGCTCCTTCAACACCTATTTAAAAATTTGCTTCTAGTGTGACTGGATCTAGCCAACAATGTGAAGTAATTCAAGTATGCTATTATATATATACCTCACAGCAACTCTATAAGAGCTATTTGTATTCCCACATTTCAAGAGAGAAATGGAAACTTGAAGCTCACACAAGATTCACTGGATACCGCTTGAGATTTTAATCCTGTCTCTGAGAAAAATTCTCATCCCACATAATATGGTTCTTCCCGCCAGGAGAAAACATTCTGGCCAGAAGATGTCACTGTTCAGCTACAGGATGGCTAAGTTTGTGGTTGAAAGGGAAAACGTCAGCACCTTGGGTGGCATTGGCAGGACTTTGCTCAACTCTGAAATAACAGCTAGGTGTTTATGAGCACTTAAGCGTAAGGTGAGTCCAGGACACTGATGGCGTCACCATAGCTAACTTCTAGGAGGCCTCTCCCCTGCGGGCAGTGTGGAGAGCTCACCTGAGCCCCAGGCCTCACAACAGCCTCCCCCTGGGACTGTCCATGCACAGTAGCCATTTGTAAAAGAAACGGGCCTATAGGTGGTAGGGTTGTAGCTCTGTGGTAGAGTGCTCCTCTAGTATGGACAAGACTCTGTATTGGATCCCTAGTAATGTACTAGTACTGTAAAAACAAGGAAGATGCATTTACGTTCTGTCTTTGTATTTTCTATACAATTCCTTTCTTCTTTTTTTTTTTTTTTTTGTCAATACCAGCAATCAAACTCACAACCTCACACCTGTCAGCTTCTCCTTTTTTTTTTTTTTTTCAGCACTGGGGATTGAGCTTACAACCTCACACCTGATAGACAGGCACTTAAGCCACTGAGCCAAACTCCTGGTCCTAGTTTGTGAGGCAGAGTAGCACTATGTAGCTCAGGCCGGCCTCATTCTCGCGTTGTAGCCCAAGCTGGTCTCGAACTCACAATGCTCCTCCTACCTCAACCTCCTGAGTGCTGAGATTAAAGGCATGTACCACCACACCCCGCCAGACCTTAACAGCTTCTATGCAGTGCCCTAAGATAGAAATTATCTTCAATTTCTATACAAAGAATGTCTTTAATCCATTAAAGATTGAATTTTGTTCTATGTGTTTGTAATTCATGTATTATGAAATATGATTGGTTCTATTGATGACTTCCAAGAAGTTCAGAGCTAGATTTTATGTTCAATTATAAATTTTTGTTCTATTTCAGTGAGGTTTACAAGGCAAAATCCATATGAAGTAGAAGCCACATCTTTGGATGCCTATTTCTATAATATCTAGCAAAGTCATAGCTATGTGTCCACAACCATATTCAAGTTATAAGACAAAGGTAGCACCCTTGGGTGCTTCCAGGGTTCCTGCACGGTCAGCATCCACTCATCCCAAACTCACCTGCATCACACTGCTGCCTGCTCCTTACGTAAACACACTGTTGCTTCAGATGCACAATATGCATATTTCCTCCAGTATGGAGCATCAGAAGCTTCTGAGAACTAAAACCATTAAATGCAAAGTGTGATGCTCTAGTTTCCTACTATACCACAATGGAGGTGCTCAATTCCTATTTAAAGTGACTATCTAATTGCAATTACTTAGTACACTGTTCCCATAGACTCAAACTTTCCCCTGCCCAAACACTGAATTTGGTTGATTCTGTGAGATGAGGAGACTGGAGGGACGACTCAACTAACACAGAACTACACTCATCGCTAGTGTGAAGTCAGATGAGGAAACTTCAGAGGAAGATGTGATGCTGGAGCAAGTGTCAGAGAGATGAGATGGTGCTGGCTCTGAATTTAGAGGAAAAGGGCTGCTGGCCAAGGAGTGCAGGAGACCTCAAGCAGCAAGAAAGGCAAGGGAAAGATTCGCTCCTCGAGGCTCCAAATGGGAATTTCTCCTTTTAATGAATTTTATCAGTAACTTTTGACATACATAATAATCACATTCATCATAGGGAATTTGTACCTGTACTTAATATATCATACTTCACCATTTTTTCCCATTCCCTTCCTTTCAACCCTTCTTCCCCTCTCCATTTATAGAACTTTATTTCTATTGCTCTCCTTCCCTTCTGCTTTTACTTTTTAATTCTTACGCCCTTCATTTCCACCCCCATTCCCCCTTCCTTGTACCCCTTTCCATTTGAACATTTTCTTCCTACTTGCCAACACCTATCCTCCAGTTTGCTCTTTAATTAGACTGTGAGTTTCTCACCCAAGAGTAACAATATATTATTTAAACATGTATGTCTGACATATTTCGCTTATCATTATGTTCCCAGGTTTCACACGTTTACCCAAATGTGTCTCAAGTTTATCCTTCTTTATGGCAGAGGATTGCTCCATTGTGTAAAAAAGCCCCATTTTTTTTATGCATTCATCTGCTAAAAAGCATACAGGCTATTCCCAAGATTTAGCTATCACAAAGCACATCACTTACATGAGTGTGCCTATATTGCTGTGAACCATTCCAAAAATAAATATCTGAGATAAATACATTTAAAAGTGAAGAAATACAAATAACAAATAAATATACAAAAAATGTTCCACATCACTGGTCATTCAAGAAATGCAAATTAAAACAACACTGGATTTCCATCTCACTCCAGAAAGAAATGCTATTACCACGAAATCAACCTATAACAAATGCTAGTGAGACTGAAGGGAACAAGACCTCTTCCATACTGTGCTTAGCATGGTAATTTTATAAAACCACTATGGAAATCAGTATGGAGATTCCTCAAAAACTAGAACTAGACTGACTGTTTGATTCAAGTATTTTCCTTCAAGATAACTTTCCAAAAGAGTTAAAATGATGAAGTTTTATTCTAAAGCCACTAGGCTTGTATTAATTAATACAGAAGAAAAAAAATTAATACAGAGCTCTTCACTACATTTTCATATGAAAGAGAAAAAAGACACTGAGACCCTTATATTTTTTACTAAGTTCTGCAAAATAACTCATGCACAGACCAGGGCACCATCTCTCAGGCAGCAGGAAGAAGTGTTCAAGCCCTAGGTTTGTGGGGAAAATGCAGCTGGGGAGACCCTGAGAGGAAGTTTATGTTCAAGGCTGAATCACTGTGGGAGGACTGCTAATAGTCTGCAGACAGTAATAATCTGCCACATCCTCAGCTTGCACCCTGCTGATGGTGAGAGTGAAATCCGTGCCAGATCCACTGCCACTGAACTGGTCTGGGACCCCAGATTCCCGGGTGGATGCCCAGTAGATGAGCAGTTTGGGGGATTGTCCTGGTTTCTGCTGGTACCAGGATAAGTAGTTCTTGTTGTTACCACTGTATAGAAGACTCTGGCTGGACTTGCAGCGGATGGTGGCGCTCTCTCCAACAGACACTGCGAGGGAGCCTGGAGACTGGTTCAGCACAATGTCACCGCAGACACCTGCAATCAGGAATGAATAATGACTCTACACACATATGTATACAAAATTTTTCTCATATATACGTTGAAGTTAAGCGTTTAAAATATTCTTCCTAGTGCTATTCTGAGTTAGCATATATTCATTCTTTTTAGAAATAGTCATTCTCTTCCACTTCTTAAAGTTATTTTTCAACTCTACAAAGAAACCACTCTGAGGAGATGGTGGAACTTTGGAATTTCTCACCAGAGACCCAGAGCAACAGAGCCAGGAGGATTGGTGGCATAGACAACATCTTGCTGTCCCTTCTGGTGCGATGCAGTTCAGATCTCATTGCAAAGTCTTCTTTTATAGAATCTGTACAGCTGAACTTTTCTGGGAGAGACCTATGCAAAGAAATCAGCAAATAAGAAAGCAAACTGCAGGGGCACTGGGCTGTGAAAGTAACTGATTAAACCAAGAGCCAAAAATATCTTTTTAAAACATGTGTTTGCATGACCAGAAAGAACACAGAAGTCAACTTAGAAGTTCTAGTATTGCAAAACCATTAGAAGGCATCAAGAAAGGCCTTAGTTTCAAATCAAAAAATATATTTAAATGACTTTAGTTTTACAGAAATCACAGAATATCAACTTCTGTTAACATCTCTAGTGAAATACTAACACAAGCTGGAAAAACAAGCACCAAAAAGACAAGAGGGAGAGAAAGAAATGAGTGGAGAATGAGTTAAGGGACCAAAGGGATTAAAGAAAAAAGAAGAAAGCACAGAAAGATGCCACCTTCTGGGTCAATTTTTTACCCTTTGAATAAATATCTCCGAAATTCAAAGCCACATTTATCGTAAAGATACTACAGAACAAAGGAAACACTTGAGATCCAGTTTGAAACCACCACGCGTGGGCAGACAGCTACAAGACAGGTCGAGAATTCATTCTGTGAATCCTGTGGGACCCTGATTTAACCTGAAGATCTGAATTGTGCACTGAAGGGAAACTGCAACCCGTCCTTCCCACAACTAGGAACCAAAACCAAGGCTCTGAGTAAGTTGAGAAATGGAGAGAGAACAACACAATTTCTCTCTCCATTTCCAATTTCCAGTTTCCTTGGAAATTCATGACTGCAGACCAAAACTGCCAAGGATATATCTCCTAAAATACCTGGTTTAGGATTTGTCCACATTGAAATCAGTGTAAGATAGCCTTAGAGATGAGGTGCCCAAGTGAAAATCTCTCTCATGGAGGGTAAGGCCATCCTAAATTCCTAAGAAACCTTACCATTTGTTTTTCAACAGTCAGTAGACCACGAAGTTAAAGATTTCTGATATCCAAAAACAAAAGTTTAATTTAAGCATGAATGAAAAATTAATAGATATTACAGACAGAAATAGTTCTGCCCAGGAATTAGATTCAGGAATTCTGACAATGTGCTTAACAAACGGTTTATAAAATAGATATTGCATGTGAAATATAGGAAATTGAGAAAGTTAAAAGACTGAGCAAGTGTATATAATTGGCATCTCAGGGAATATTATGTGCAACCAAAATTGTTAAACTGATTTCAAAACTTTACCATTGATCCAGAACTATTAGGGACAACCAAAAATACATTTTAATTTTTCCATTTAATCGGTTTGAGCTGAACATTTATTTTGTTTTGAATAGGTCATTTTCTGCAATATTTTTTCAGATATATAAAATATTAAATTCATCATCCAATTCAAGTTTCATTTTGAACTACTCAGATACTCTGATATGAAAGAGAAAAATAGCATATGATTTAAGGGAGGTTCTCAGATCCAAGGGCAAGAAAATGAAAGATGGGTAAATGTGCAAAAATTCAGTCTTAAAAGTCGTTATTTTCTCTCAGTCTTTATTCAGATTTATAATTTGACTTTGTTATTGCTTTAATGAGCACAAGTTTCTTCTGTTTTGTTTACTATTACTCATTCAATTTAAGCAGAGAGTGAATAAAGTGACAAACTTCTAGAAAAATCATGTAAACAGGACTGCTTCTCACATAGAGATTCAGAAAATTAAAAATCCACATTTTATTTTATTTTCATTTTAAATAAAGGAAACATGACAATACATTTTACTTATTCCATCACAAACCAAATTTCTGCAGTGTATACTGGGTATGATGATTATTTGACCTATCAGAGAAAACTAAGACAAAATTTTGGACTGAAAGCAACATAGGTTTATCTTCTCCCAACACTGGGGCCAGAAGTTCGCAATGAAAGTCCCTGAGCAGCTCTGGCCCAGCACCTTTTCCATAGTGAGCACCTTGGATGAAGGCCCTGGAAAATGTCAGTCATGCAAGCATATTCTTCTGAAATGTTAAACACTTGACTGATTCCAGCTCTGGTAATGTATGGAATCTCCATTTGCTCTGTGGACTCATGGTTGTGGTTGCCCAACATACATGAAAAGAACGAGTAGGTAGAAAAACAATTTTTCTATGTATTTTAGAAAAATAAAATGGAAGCAAAATTATCCCTACTTCTTTTGTGCCATGTTCTCTAGGGAATTCTCCCCTTCTAAATATTTTGATGAATTTGATATGGAGAGAAAGAGAGGAGTATGACAGGAGACTCACCAGTTTATTAACACTAATTGCTAGACATTTCATCTTCTCTTATCTAAGGAATAATTCTCTACAGATGGAAAAGATAGGACTTTTGCCCCTGCCAATTTCTTTTTACTTGAACACCCTTTTAGTGTTTAATCACAACGTCCAGGAAAACACTACACCCATCATGTTTCTAGCAGTCTTCTACTGCACTTGATAACAGCAATTACCAGAAACTGTTTGCTAGATCCATACCATAATATTAATCATACAAGACTCAGAAGATCAATACATGTGAGGCGGGAGCTCTTTCATTCCCTTCTTATGCAGGGAAGAGTTCAACCAGAGCGACCTTTCTGCTCCCACAGACTGACCAGTGTACACACAATACGTTCCAGACTCTGGAATTCAGTAGCAGGGCAGTGTACACTTTATCTCCCCTACAGATCCCACTTTTACAGTGTGGACTTTCTGGCAACTACTGCAGAAGCCATGAGCTTTGTTCCCATTGGTCTTCCTCCAAACATGGAAAATGTTGTGCATCACTTGGTTCACTTAAAAGGTCTCCCAACCTGCTGCTGCCTCCTTCCATACGCTGGTACCCATAAGGGAACTTACATAATGTTGCCCAGGGAGGGTCTTCCTTTGCCAGTTTGAAACAATATCTGAGCACTAAAATTTCTTGACTGATCAGACTTCTTCAGTTTACCTTCTCAAAATACGGCTCTCTGCTCAGCTTCTGGGCTGCTAACACTCTGAAACACTGATAAGACCAGAGAGAGATGAAGAACAAGAATGGGGTGAGAGGGTGAGCTCTGGGGATCCACCATTGCCCATGTTTGTGCCATCCACGTGTGAGGGGTGCAGATCTTGCAGGGGTGTGTGATCTCTAAATCTCTGAGAGTGAGGGAGATGCCAGAAAGAGAAAAGACCTGGGGTCTGGGGTAGACTGTCACGTAGAAATCAGTAGCTGATATCTGCAAAAGACTCTAGAGGGCCTGTTGTGGTCACAAAGCTGGCTCCAATTTCAACAATGAATAATTTTCCTTTATACATCCAAGTCAAAATAATAATATAGCCTGGAATATACAGAAAAAGAGAAAATTATGGAAACAAACTGACCACTCTGCTTCATTGTTTTGGGATACACAGGGATTAGAGATGACCCAGATTCTACTCTCGAAGTCCATCACCATTGGAGACCCAACTTCCACCTCCTACAGGTTGTGTTTGATCCTCTTACATAGTGATGGAAGCGTCTATTTGTGCCTTACACACAAGCCAAGCCACCCTCCACAATATATGATTCATAAGAATATTTAGCTTTTGGGACTCAAACAGGATCAGTGGCGATGAGTCAGGGACAGATTGTACACTCAGTATCACCAGGGTAAAAACTGAGGATTTTGAAGTTTATTATTGCGTGCATGGTCTACAAGTTCTTCCTGCAGAGCTAGAGTTGCAATACAACCTCCCTGCTTGGGGTGGATCCTTGCCTTCATGTGATACTTCTCTGGGGAGCATCACAGACGATTGTCTGAGGCTGTGTATGAGAAAGAGGATGATGCACTGAGAGCAACATGTTGTAACTAAAGTCTATGTCCTCTTAGTGTCTAAGCTACCTATCAAGCACCATCCATTAATGACCTTGTCACTTACAATGGCCTTGGCATGACAAACATAGCATAAAGAAAGATGCCCCACTGTCTACAGTCTCAGTAGATAAGACTGAGAAAGAGTCCATGAAGAACAAGGACCTGTGCTCTGGGGAAGACTGAACACAAAGGGGAGGAGAATGAAGCTAACTTCCTTGCAAATTCCTGGGATTTTATTAAAATTGTAATATGGATCGACACACAGACATACAAAAGTGACTTTACTTGAAATAATGAATAGAAAGTAAATTATTAAAAAGGGCTATTATGCTTGTATTTAATCTTGTACTTCTCTTGTCTTACTTAACCAGTCATGGAAGAAGCTCACATTCTTGTTTTACCTGCACGAGAGTAACAAGGATGTCAGAGTAAATGAGCCTATACTTTGGCAAGGGAGAGGAAAAGCAACTACTCTGAAGTGTAACAGGGCATTCGGTTCTTTACAAAGGAACACACTCAGTAGAAATTAGCTATTCAGGGTAACTGCAGTGACTTAGCAGAGCCTCCTGACTCACTGATGCCCAGACTCACAACCACTGCCCAGTGAGCTCCTGCCCTAACTCTTCTCTCCCTGCGATACAGAGCCCTCTGAGCAAACTGCTCACAAGGGAAGGCTGCCTCAGATCAGGGCACTAGGACAAGTCCAAGGCAGAGCATCACAAACACAGCAGTGAGAGGAAGAGGACCAGTGTGTCTCCAAGAACAGAGGCAAAGGCCACCATCATGCTTAGGGTCCCAACCCCAGGAATTGAGAAATCTGTGAGACACAACCACTGGGATTTACAGTGACTGTGCCATGTGGGGTCTGGGGTACAGAAAGCACTACAAAGCCCTGCAGGACCAACCACGTCCCACCAAACCACAAGGCAGCTGAGGTGTGCACCCAAAAGAGTTCTCTCTGGCACCCCTCAAATGCTACTAAATTACTTGCAAAAGTGCTCTCTTTTACAGAGTCCCAAATACCACTAAATTTGCAAGCTGGGGAGAAACTGTGAACTCAGCAACCTGCACAAGCAACCACTGAGAGTGAAAAAACAGTCCAGCTCAGCGTCTGTGGAGATTACTTCCTGCCAGCCCACAAATCTATTCATTTCCTGGCCAAATTGAAAGCCAGCAAGAAGGAGTAAAGGGACAGAGAAAAGTCATTCAGAATGGCATATGAAGATGGTGCTATCACCTCCTGTGAGACCACAGCGGACCAGCGAGGTTGCCAGCCATGGGGGACAGGCTGAGTAGACTTTGGATGTGGCTTCCCACAGAGCACAGGAAGCTGAGTGAGGTAAACTGCGTGGAACAAACAGCAGAGCCTGCAGCAGAATCCTAGCTGGGGACCTGTTTGTCACCTAGCAGTGCTGACCTGCTGGGGTTCTGAGGTCAGCAGAGTCTCCTAATGATGGCGGGTTTTGTAGGTTTTTCTGGTGTGTGTGTGTGTGTGTGTGTGTGTGTGTGTGTGCTGTCTTCTAACATTTTTTTAATTGGTTGAATGCCATACCTTTGTGTATCTTGTTATGTGGTTCTACCTATGCGTACAAATGCTCTATTGTTGCTTGTAAAGCGTTCCATGTGGTAATCCACATGTGCCTCCTTCAGAGGATATTTCTGAATGCTATCTAATCTTGCTTGATTTTTTGGTTGCATGGTTGGATTCTCTCTCCTTATGGCTTTTCTCATCTCCCAACTTCAATCTCATCTTTCATTTCCTGAATTTTTTTTCCTTTACACCTTCTCCTGCCAGCTCTTCAATCTTATATTTTGTACTTTTTTTTGACTCTTCCTTTCTATCTAATCCTCTCTTTTATCTACAAACAGCTAAGAGTAATTGAAGTTCTATAGTATTTTAACACAACACATTGGGATCCTCAGCACCACACGTTGCTTACAGTGTTGCTAAAATGTTGTTTGTTGGATCACGGATTGTGCTCTATTTCCCTGTTTCTTCTGTGAGGATCCACTTGGGTCTCACCCCCCACCACCCATTTTCTCAGCTCCCTGCCCCTCCTCTCTCAGACTCTTAACACTGCCCTCACCCTCCCCTGTATTTTGAATATACAAGCTGAAATTAAAATTTAGTATTTCTGGATTTCTCTATTTTAGAGTGTATGTGAGGGGCCTATGGTTCTAAAAAACAGTAAATAATTTTAAAATGTTGTTTTCCACAATGTTTAACATTGACCTGTCAAGTTCTCTTTCACCAAAATTTGTTGTATGGTCTTTTAATACAGATTTCCTTCTAGCTTTTAAATGAGATAGATTATCCATCAAAAGACTGCATGACTTTTTTACATATTAAATCTCCCTCTCCTCATTTCCTTCTATTCTCACGCATATCCTGTCAAAACTCCTCCCTCTCACCACTTCATATGCATGTAAAAATGAAATCATGATGAACTGATTTCTTTCTTCTGCCCCAGTCTCTTTCTTTTAGTTTCCTGTTTCTCACAATTTCTCTTATTTATTCATAAATCATTTCTTATCATGTATCGCATAGACTTTTCTCTGTTATTTCTAAACTTTTGTATTCTTGGGTTATCTTAAAAATAGAAAACTTGCTAAGCCAGCTTTACGTTATGCACATACATATGATTGGCTCTTTACAGGTAGACATTACCAGTAACTGTTCCCTGCTTGAATTTCGGTGCTAGGGATCCCTAGCAGCAGGTCTTTGTAGCCCCACTAACCTACAATACTCAACATAAAAGTGCAGGAACAATGAAAAATAAATCAATAAGATGTCTCAAAATTTTATAGCTCCCCAACATCTGACAGCCAATAAAGTGGAGAAAGTGCATCTAGGAAAGAACTCAGAAATCAAATGGTCAAATATTTGAGAGATCAAGGAAAAAATGCATAGAATGTTGAATGAACTCTAAAAGGATTCAAATAAGCAGTGGAAAGTTTTTAACCAGTGAAATGTTCAACACGCTTAAAGAAGACACAAACAGCTGACTGAATTCAGTTAAGACTGCACAAGATATGAATGAATATACTTGGAAAGCATTTCTAGTTATATGAGAGAATGAAGCACAACTCCTGGAAATGAGAAGTCCAACTGAAATCCATGCCAGCAGACATGACCAATCAGAAGACAAAATATCAAACTGAGGACAGGAATGATGTGGTAGATGACTCAGTGATAATCCTTGATTCAAAAAAGAATGTGAAAAGCTGACTTGAGAGTTCATAGAAGAAACTAAAATACATTACAAAATATTACAGAAGACAATGAAGGGCTGGAAAAGAAAGTAAATGTCTAAGAAATTTATTACCTATAACTATTGCAGAAAACTTTCCAATCTAGACACTGAAATGGAGATCTAGAAAACAAGTTGTTTAATACACCAAGTTAACAGGACCAGAAAAGAATCTCTCCACAACACTTTATAGAAAAACCCAAAAAAGTCAGAACAAAGGAACAATACTAAAAGCCATGCAAGATATGTCAAGTAACTTATAAAGACAAACCTTTCAGAGTTACACCAGATTTATCACCATAAATTTTAGGCCAGGAGAGCTTGAAGGAGTGTCTCAAGAAAAAAAAATCACCTTTCAATGCCTATTGTAATATTCTACAAAAATAAACTTCCAAATTTAGGGAAAAATAAAGAATTTTTGTGACAAAAAGTCCTTGAAGAAGTTCATGACAACAAATGTAGCACTACAAAAAATGAAAAGTGGACCAAGGAAAAAATTAAAAAATCAGTAACAGAAAAATAATGCAATGACAGGAATTAGTCAGTACCTCTCAGTAATAACTCTCAATGTAAATGCTTTTACAGATAATATTTTAACATCACAGACCACAAAGTCAGAGATCCTAGACATGCAAAATTAAATTAAGCCCGGAGTGGTGATGCATGCCTCTGTTTCCATCACTTGGGAGAATGAGGCTGGAGGATCCCTGCGAATCCAAAGTCAGCCTGGGCTGCAAGGTGAGTTCAAGGTGAGTTTGCACTGCATAGCTAAAACCTATCTCCAAAAAATGCCAAAAAAAATCAATAATTCTTGTGAAGACTGAAGGGCATGTGATATTAAATATGAAATTACATTTATCTTTATAAGTTAGTACATTTTCTTAGTGTTCATCTTTGAAAAGCAGATGGGGATATTCAGAGAGAAATGTCACTATGGAACAAGCACCCGAGAAATGAAACTCTGCTCACTCTGGAGATGGAGGAAAAGGAATGAAAGAAACTCAAGAGGCAGGAAAGACCAGAGATAGATTCTATGCTACAGCATACAAATGGAAAGCACCTGAAAATATGCTGATTTCAGCCCAGGAGCCTGGTGATGGACTTTGTCCTACGCTTCTATAAAGTAAAGAATTTCTCAATTCAATGCTTTGAGTTTGTAAATTATTTTAAAACAACACAAAGCTAATACAAATATCTAGACCATATTTTCCTAGAGCAAAGCTTCTAGGAGACAAGGAGCCTCTTTAACTCAGCCCTGAAGACTTCCTCATTCATCAGTGGAGATACAGTCTCTCAGGCAGCGGGAGGAAGTGTTCAAGCCCTGGGCCATGTAGGAAGCAAGCAGCTGGGGAGACCCCGAGAGGAAGTTTATGTTCGAGGATGAATCACTGTGGGAGGAGTATCATAACCCTGCATACAGTAATAAGTTGCAACATCTTCAGCCTGCACCCTGCTGATGGTGAGAGTGAAATCCGTGCCAGACCCACTGCCACTGAACCGGTCTGGGACCCCAGATTCCCGGTTGGATGCCAAGTAGATGAGCCTTTTGGGAGATTCTCTTGGTTTCTGCTGGTACCAGTTTAAGTAGTTCTTGTTGTTACTACTGTATAGAAGACTCTGGCTGGACTTGCAGCGGATGGTGGCACTCTCTCCAGCAGGCACCGCCAGGGAGCCTGGAGACTGGGTCATCACAATGTCACCGCAGACACCTGCAATCAGGAATGCATAGTGAGCATGTGTGTATCCACATAGAATATTTTCTCATATAAATAATGCAATTAAACATTTAAAATATTCTTTCTAACAGCATTCTGAGTTAGCATGTATTAGTTTTCTTATTGGAAATAGTCATTCTTTTCCACTTCTTCTTAAACTTATTTTTCAACTCTGCAAAGATATCACTCTGAGAAGGTGATGAAACTTTGCAATTTCTCACCAGAGACCCAGAGCAACAGAGCCAGAAGCTTTGGGGTCTGGAACACCATCTTGCTGTCCTTTCTGTTGCGATGCAGTTCAGAAATCATTGCAAATGAATCTTTTATAGAATCTGTGCAGCTGAACTGTGCTGGGAGAGACCTATGCAAAGGAATCAGCAAATAAGGAAGCAAATTGCAGGGGCACTGGACTGTGAAAGCAACTGATTAAGTCAAGAGCCAAAAATATCATCACAGAGCATGTGTTTGCATGACCAGAAAGAAGACTGATGTCAATTTAGAAGCTCTAATATCGGAAAACCACTAGATGGCATCACAAAAAGCATAGTTTTAAATCAAAAATTGCATTCAAATAGGTTTAATTTTACGGAAACCAGAGGTTTGTTACCTTATAATAACAACTCTGGTGAAATACTAAAGCGTGCTAGAAAAACAAGGACAAAAAAGACAAGAGGGAGAGGAAGGAATGAGTGGAGAATTAGGGAAGAAAAGGGATAAAGAAAAGAAGGAAAACAAAAGGATGCTACCTTCTAGGGCCAATTTTTTAATCTCTTCAAACAAGTATCTCTGAAATTCAAAGTCACCTTTATCCTGAAGGCACTGCAGAGCACAGTAAACACTTGAGATCCAGTTTCCACCCCATGAGCAGCTAGCAGACAGGCTGAGAATTCATTCATTAGAGTCTGAATTGTGAACCAAAGGGAAACTGCAACTCTTCCTTCCCGCAACTAGGAACTAAAACCAAGGCTCTGAGTAAGTTGAGAAATGGAGAGAGAACAAAACAAGATCTATTTGAAAACTAATGACTGCAGAACAACACTGCCACGGATATTTTCTCCCAAAATGCCTCGTTTGTTATTTGTTCACTTTGAAATAAGTGTAAGACAGCCTTAGGATGAGGTGCCCAAGTGAAAACCTCTCTCGTGGAGGGCAGGACTATAGTAAGTTTTCAAGAAAATTTATAATTTCTTTTCTTTTCTTTTCTTTTTTTAAATTTAAATTTAAAAAGGTTAAAAACTATACAGAATTTCAAAATATAACACAAAATTAATGCTAGTTAATATTATCTTAAAAGTAGTTCTTCAGATTTTAAGACTTAGTCATGAAAAAGAATGATATAACAATCAAACAATGAATACACAAAATGTTCTTTCTGATGAACTTACAGAGATTAGTAGCATACTGATCTAGCTTGTATATATATATATGTATATATATTATATATATATATATATATATATATACATATATATATATATATATTACATGCAGTGTTATGGTTTTTGTCTGGGTGTCCCATTCCCCAAAGTCTCATGTAATCATGGAGGCGTCTGAGTCTAGTGTTTCTCAGTGGCTGGAATTCTCTAGTGCTGCAATTGGCAGTGTGAGTGCTACACCCCACCAGGGGTGGGTAACCGGCATACAACGTAAGGGAGAGATGGAGGAGTGCTTTTCCCTTTTCTGCCCTTTCTCTCTTGCTGTTTGAAGCCGCCATGAATGTTTGACCCTCAACCACACCAACCTGCCTTCAAGCCAGCTGAGTATGAACTGAAGCCTCCAAAAACTGTAAGCTAAATAAACCTTTCTTTCCGTAGTTTTGAGAGTTGGGGATTTTGTCACAGCAATGAGAGAAAACCAAGACACCTATATATATAAAATTTTTCCCTTCTTTCTTTTTTCCTTTCCCCTGTCCAGCCTGTTCTTTCCTTAGGAGTACTTTCTGTCCCTTCAAAGAATGGCTTTCATCAAGAAATCAGCCAAGAACAAATACTGGTGGGACTGTGGAGAAAAGGAGGACTTTTCCACTGTTGGTGAGAGTGACAAGTGGCACAATTTGTTTTCCAAGGACCAGTAGACAACAAAGACAGAGATTTCTGACATCCCAAAACAAAAAATAATTGAAGCATGAATGCAACATAATTGCAGTTATAGAGAGCAAAACTTTTGTCCAGACTTTACATTCAGGAATTGTGAAAACTTATTTAACAAACAATTTATAAAATACATATTGCATGCAAAATACAGGATACTAAAAATGATAACAAAAGTTTGGGCAGGTGGGTATAATTGGCATGTCAAGTAATATTATGTCCAACACAAATTGTTAAACTGATCTCAAAGTTTTAAGATTAACCCAGAACTGGTATTCACAACCAAAAATGTATTTTCAGTTTTCCATTTAATCAGTTTGAGCTGACCGTTTATTTTCTTTTGAATATATCAGTTTCTGTAATATTTTTTCGGATACATAAAATGTTAACCTCATAATTCAACTCAGTTTCCACTTTGAGCCACTCAGAAACTGCAGTATGAATGAGGACAATAGCATATGATTTGAGGAAGTTTCTCAGATCCAGGGACAAAAATATGAAAGATGAGTAATTCTGCCAAAATTCAGTCCTAAGAAGTTATTAGTTTCTCTACATCTTTGTTTAAATTTATAATTTGCCTGTTACTGCATTAATGAGCACAAATTCCTTTCATTTCATTTTCTAGTGTTTATTTAAAATAAGCAGATAGAGAATAAGGTCTTAAATATCTAGAAAAATCGTGTAAACATGACTGTTTCTCACAGTATTTAGAACATACAGGCTCACAAAATTAAAAATTCACATTTTATTATACTTTTATTCATAATTAAAAGAATATGGCAAAGTACCTTTTGCTTTTTCTCCCATAAACCAAGTCACCACAGTGCATATGGGGTATGTTGATTACTTAAGCAATCATAGAAGTGACAATAAAATTTTGAACTGAAAACAACACAGGTTTATCTTCTCCCAGCACTGGAGGCCGGAAGTCTGCACTGAAACTCCCTGAGCAGCTCTGACCCAGCACCTTTTCCATAGTGAGCACGTTGGATGGAGGGCCCAGAAAATGTCAGTCATAGATGCGTGTCATCCTGAAATGTTAAACACTTGACTCATTCCAGCTCTGGTAATGTATGGAATCTCCATGTGCTCTGTGGACTCATGACTGTGGTTGGCTAACATCCATGAAAAGAATGAGTAGGTAGAAAAACAATTTTTCTATGTTTTTCAGAAAAATAAAATCAAAGCAAAATTATCCCTACTTCTTTTGTGCAATGTTCTCTAGGAAATTCTTCCCTTCCAAATGTTTTGATGAATCTGATATGGAGAGAAAGAGAGGAGCATGACAGGAGACTCACCAGCTTATTAAAACTAATTGCTAGACATTTCATCTTCTCTTACCTAAGGAATAATTCTCTATGGGTGAAAAAGATAGGGCTTTTGCCCCTACCACGCTCTTTTCACTTGAGCACCCTTTTAGTGTTTAATCGCAAGGTCTAGGAAAAGACTACACCCATCATGTTTCTAACAGTCTTCTACTGCACTTGATAACAGCAATTACCAGAAACTGTTTACTCAATCCATACCATAATGTGAATCATACAAGACTCAAAAGATCAATACTTGTGAAGGAAAAGCTGCTTCTTTCTCTTCCTAGAGGGCACGAGTCCAAGCAGAGTGGCCTTTCCACTCCCTCAGACTGACCTGCATGCACACCACATGGTCTCGACATGGTCTGCTTTCAGGGGCAGGGCAGGGTGCACTGCATCTCCCTTATGGATCCCATTTCCACAGCGAGGGTCTCGGCCCACTGCTGCAGAAAATGTGGGCTTTGTTCCTACTGATATTCCTCCCAAAATGGAAAATATTGTACATCACTTGGTTCACAGAAGAGGTCTCCCACCCATCTCTTGCTTTTTTCCACATGCTTGCACCCACTGGGGCACTTGCATAGTGTTCCCAGGGAAGAGTCTTCCCGTGCAGTTTGAAACAATGGCTGAGCACTAACTTCACTTGACTGATCAGAATTCTTCACTTTAACTTGTCAAAATGAGGCTCTCTGCTCATCTCCTGGGCAGCTAGCACTCTGGACCTCTGGTAAGAACAGAGAGAGATGAAGAAAGAGACTGCGGTGAGAGGGTGAGCTCTGGGCCTTCACTGCTGCCTATGTCTGTTCCGTCCACATTTGAGGGGTGCTGGTCTTGTCCTCTAGGACAAGTGTGTCATGTTTAGGTCTGCGAGGGTGAGAGAGATGACAGAAAGAGCTTGGACAAGAGATCTGGTGATACTGTCACATCAAAATCTGGGGGCTGTTACCTGCAAAATATTCTATAGTGCCTTTTGTGGTTAAAAAGCTGGCTCCCGTTTCAACACTGTATATTTTCCCTTTATATATTAAAATGAAAAAGAATTAGTTTGAAATATACAAAAAAAGGGGAAATAACAAAAATTAACTCATGCTTCTCCTTCATTATTTTGAGCTACACCTGGAATAGTGAGATGACCCAGAATCTACTCTTCAGGTCCATCACCACTGGAGACTGGACTTCCATGTCCTGCAGGTCGAGTATGAGCCTCCTACACAGTGATGGAAGCATCTATTTACACACAAGTCAAGTCACCCTCCACATGTATGATTTGTAAGAATATTTAACTTTAGGGGCTCAGATAGGTTCAGTGGCAGTAGGTGAGGGACAGATTTCACACACAGAATTAGCAGGGTGGAAGCAAAGGATGTTGAAGTTTATTATTGCATGCAGTTTCCATAAGTTTTTCCCTCATTGACAGAATCCCAATACAACCTTGGGGCATATCATTGCCCTCATGTGCTACTTGTCTGGGAAGCAGCACAGACAGTTGTCTGAGGCTGTGTAACAGAAAGAGGATGATAGAATGAGAGAAACAAGTTGTAAGTAAAATCTGTATGCCCTGGGTGCCTCAGCTACCAATCAAGCACAGTACATTTGTGACCTTGCCACTTTCAAAGGCCTTTGTATGAGAAACATGGCAAAAAAGAGAGATAACCCAATGTCTGCAGAGTCAGTAGATAAGAGTGAGTGAGAAAATATCCATAAGTAACAAGGACCTGTGCTCTGGTGAAGACATCAGAAAGAGGAGGATAGTGAGGGTGACTTCCTTGCAAATCCCTGGAATTTTATTTAAGTTGAAATATAAATCAAATCACAAACATGCTAAAATGACTTTACTTGAAATAATCAATAAAAAGAAAATTATGTAAAAGGCCCATAATGTTTATATTTGAACCTGTACTTCTCTCTCCCTCTCTCTCTCTCTCTCTCTCTCTCTCTCTCTCTCCTCTCTCTCTCTCTCTCTCTCTCTCTCTCTCTCTCTCTCTCTCTCTCTCTCTCTCTCTCTCTCTCTCCTCTCTCTCTCTCTCTCTCTCTCTCTCT
>RJWM01006695.1:56930-82917 GCA_004363535.1 Dasyprocta punctata
TTATTTAAGTTGAAATATAAATCAAATCACAAACATGCTAAAATGACTTTACTTGAAATAATCAATAAAAAGAAAATTATGTAAAAGGCCCATAATGTTTATATTTGAACCTGTACTTCTCTCTCCCTCTCTCTCTCTCTCTCTCTCTCTCTCTCTCTCTCTCTCTCTCTCTCTCCTCTCTCTCTCTCTCTCTCTCTCTTTCCCTCTCTCTCTCTCTCTCTCTCTCTTTTTGTACCAGGAACCAAACTCACAACCTCTTGTCTGCCAGGCAGGCACTTAGGTCACTGAGCTAAATCCCTGGCCCTATTTTTTTGAGACAGGTTCTCACTATGCAGTTCTGGCTGGCCTTGAACTCACTTTATAGCACAGGCTGGTCTCGAATTCAAAAGGATCCACCTGCCTCAGCCTCCCCAGTCCTGAAATTAAAGGCGTGCACCACCACACCCAGCTGTATTTCTCTCTTAATACTTAGCCAGTCTTATGGGACTCACCCATTCTTGTGAGTTTTACCTCCAGGAGTGCAACAAGCATCTCTGTGTAAATTTCCCCATAATTTTGCAAGGGAGAAGAAAACTACCTACCTTGAAATATGCCACAATATTCTATTCTTTAAAAAGAATTGTGCTCAGGAAAACACAGTTGCCAAGGGTAACAACAGGGACTTAATCCAAACCACCTGACTCACTTGCACCCATATAATTAGCAACCATGGACCAGTGCCCTCCTGTCCTAATTCTTCTCTCACTGGGATACAGACCCCCCTGAGCAAACTGTTCACAAGGAGAGACTCCTCAGATCAGGGCACTTAGCCTAGTGCAAGCCACAGAATCACAAAGACAGCAGTGACAGATTTAGGACCAGAGTATCCTCAAGTACGGAGACAAAGGCCACCGTAATGCTTAGTGACCCAGCACCAAGCATCGAGGAATCTGTGAGTCACATGTCAGGGACTTGCAGTGACTGTGACTTGTGAGTTTTTGGGGTGGAGTAAGCACTGCAAAGCCCTGAGAAACCAAACACTCTGCCACCACCCCAAAATGCAGCTGAGTTCTGAACCCAAGAGAATTCTTTCTAGTACACCACAAATGCTACTAAATTCCTTGCAGAAGTGCTCTCTTCTGCAGAGCCCTAAATTTACAGGATGAAGAGAGACTATCATGCTAAAAATCCTGACAAACATTCACTTGAAATGTAAAACACAATCCCACTCAATGTCTATAGACATTGCTTCATGCCAAGTTACAAAAACCATTCATTTCCTGGCCAAGTTGAAAGCCAGCAAGAAGTAAAGGGAGAGAGAAAAGTCATCAGAATGGAGGATGACGGTGTGATTAGCACCTCCTGCCTGAGCACAGGGTACCAGTGAGGTTGCCAGTCATGGGGGACAGGCCGAGTAGACCTTGGCCGTGACTGCACACAGAGCACAGGAAGCTGAGCGAGGTAAACTGGTGGAGCAAACAGCAGAGCCTGCAGCAGAATCCCAACTGGGAAGCTGCTTGCCACCTAGCTGTGTTGACCTGCTGGAGTCCTGAGGTCACCAGGGTTTCCTGATGATTGCAAGATTTGTAGCTTTTTTTGATGTGTGTGTGTGTGTGTGTGTGTGTGTGTGTGTCTTCTTCTATCTTTTTTTTATTGGTTCAATGCCAGGCCTTTGTATATTTGGTTATGTGCTTCTACCTATGTATACAATTGTTCCACTGTTGCTTGTAAAGCATTCCATGTGGTAACCCACATGTGCCTCCTTCAGAGTATATTTCTGAATGTTAACGAATCTTGCTTGATATTTTGGTTCCATGGCTGGATTCTCTCTCCCTGTCTCTTTTCTCATCTCCCACCTTCAGTCTCTTTCTTTCCTTACCTGAATTTTTTTCCCTTATACCTTCTCCTATCTGTAAGCTCTTTCCTGTTGTATATTGTACTTATATTTTGCCTCTCCTTTTCTACCTGTTCCTCTCTTTTATACAGAAATCATTAAGAATAATCAAAGTTCTATAGTATTTTGACACAACACATTGGGATCCTCTGCACCAAGGGTTGTTTATAGTGTTGCTAAAATAGTGTTTGTTGGCTCACAAATTGTGCCCCATTTCCCTGTTTCCTCTGTCAGGATCCACTTGGGTCTCGCCCTGTCCTTTTTTCTCACCTAACTGCCCCTCCCTTTGTGCACTCTTAACACGGTCCTCACCCTCCCAGGATTTTTAATATGCAACCTATTATTAAAACTTAATCTTTCTGGTTTTCTCTATTTTAGAGTGTATGTGAGGGGCCAATGTTTATTTAAAAAACCATAAATGAGCTTAAAATGTTTTCCAGTGTTATACATTGACCTGTCAACTTCTGCTTCACCAAAATTTGTTGTATAGTCTTTTAATATAGCCTTTCTTCTAATTTATAAATTGGATACAGTCTCCATAAAGACTGCACTACTTTTCAACCTATTAAATCTGCCTTTCCTCTTTTATACTGCTCTCACACATATCTTGTCTAAACTCCTCCCTCTCTCTACATTAACATGCATGTAAAAATAATATTGTTGAAAACTGATCTCTTTCTTTTGCCCCACTGTCTTTCTTTTACTGTCATGTTTTTCAAAATTTTTATCTGATTTACTTACAAATCCTTTTTTATCATGTAACTCACAGATTTTTTCTCTGTTATTTCTAAACTTTTGCATTCTCGGGCTATTGTAAGAGTAAAAAATTGCTAAACTATCTCTGTACTGTACACCTATATATGACTGGTTCTTTGCAAGTAGATATTACCAGTAAATGTCCTCTGCTTGCATTTCAGTGCTAGGGATCCCTAGCAGCAGATCTTTTGAGCCCCACTAACCTACAACACTCAACAGAAAAGCACAGGAATAATAAAAAAATAAGTCAATAAATTGCCTAAAAATTTTATAACTCCGTAACAGTTGACAGCAAATAAAGTGTAGAAAGTGTGTCTAGGAAAGGACTCGGAAAACAAATGGTCAAATGTTGGAAGAGATCATGGAACAAAATGCATAGAATGGTCAACAAACTCAATGAGGATTCAAATAAGCAGAGGAACGTTTTCAAATAATAAAATGTGCAACACACATAAAGAAGACACAAACAGCTCACTGAGTTCAATTAAGACTATGTAAGATATGAAGGAATGTCCTCTGAAAGAATTTCTTTTTATACAATCAATAAAGCACAACTCCTAGAAATGAAAAGTACAACAGAAAGTCATGCCAGCAGACACGACCATTCAGATGACAAAATATCAAATCTTGAGGACAAGAATGATATGGTAGATGACTCAGTGAAACTCCTTGATTCAAGAGAATACATGAGAAGTTGATTTGAGAGCTCAAGGAAGACACTAAAAGACATAACCTAAGCATCATGGAAGATAATGAAGGGTTGGAAAAGACAGTAGAAGTCTAAGAAATTTATTCCCCATAATTAGTGCAGAATACTTGCCAATCTAGACATAGAAATGGAGATTCAGATAATAAGTCATTTAAATCCCAAGTAGACAGGACATAAAAAGAATCCCTCCACAACACATTATAGAAAAATCCAAGAAAATCACAACAAAGAAAGAACACTAAAAGCCATGAGAGATACATCAAGTCACTTAAAAAGACAAACCTGTCAGAGAATAGCAGATTTATCAACGCAAATTTTAGGCAAGGAGAGCTTGGAGGAATGTATCAAGGAAAAAAAAAAACTTTCAATGCATATTGTAATATTCAACAAAAGATATATTACCAAATTTAGGAAAAAAATAATTTTCATAAGAAAAAGCCCTTAAAAAGCTCACGACAACCAGTCCAGCACTACAAAAAGTGACAAGTTGATCAACGAAAAAATTAAAAAATCAGTTACAGAAAAAAGTGCAAAGACAAAAATTAGTATCTTTCAGTAATAAGTCACAATGCCAGTGGCTCCACAAATAATGTTTTAGGGATCACAGACCACAAAGTCAGAAATTCTAGACAGTCAGATCAAGTAGAGCCAGGCGTTGTGCCACACGTTGTATCCCAGCACTGGGGAGGCTGAGGCACGAGGATTCCAGCTACTTCAAAGCCAACCTGGGCTGTAAAGTGAGTTCAAGGCCAGCTTGAGCTGCACTGTTAAACCATATCTCCAAAAAATATCAAAAAAAAAAGTGGATAATCCACGTGAAGACCGAAGGGCCTGTGATATTAAATATGAAGGTACGCTCATCATTTTAAGTCAGCACATTTTCTTAGTGTTCATATTTGAAAAGCAGATGGGGATATTCAGAGAGAAATGTCACTATGGAACAACCGCCAGAGAAATGAAATGCTGTTTGCTCTGGAAATGGAGGAAAAGGCCACCAGTCAAGAAATGAAAGAAACTCAGGATACAGGAAAGGCGAGAGAGATTCCATCCTACAGTACAAATGGAAAGAACCTGACAATATGCTGAGTTCAGACCTTCAGTTTAGCGTTGGATTTTGTGCTACGCAACTACAAAGTAATGAGTTTCTCATTTCAAAGCCTTGATTTGTAAATTATGATATGAAAATATAAAACTAATACAAAAGTCTTGGCTCTATTTTCCTGTAACAAAACATCTAGGAGACAAGGAGCCCCTTTAACTTCTGCTCAGCCCCACAGACTTCCTCATTCTTCAGTGGGACACAGTCTCTCAGGCAGCGGGAGGAGGTGTTCAAGCCCTGGGCCATGTAGGGAGCAAGCAGCTGGGGAGACCCTGAGAGGAAGTTTATGTTCGAGGCTGAATCACTGTGAGAGGAGTGCTAAGAGCCTGCAGACAGTAATAATCTGCCACATCTTCAGCCTGTACCCTGCTGATGGTGAGAGTGAAATCCGTGCCAGACCCACTGCCACTGAACCGGTCTGGGACCCCAGATGCCTGGCTGGATGCCTCATAGATGAGCAGTCTGGGAGATTGTCCTGGTTTCTGCTGGTACCAGTCTAAAATATTCTTGTTATTACCACTGTGTAGAAGAGTCTGGCTGGACTTGCAGTGGATGGTGGCACTCTCTCCAGCAGACACTGCCAGGGAGCCGGGAGACTGGGTCAGTACAATGTCACCGCAGACACCTGCAATCAGGAATGCATAGTGATTTCATGCACATACACATATACACACACTGTATCTTCTAAATGCTAGCATAAATCCTTTAAAATGTTGACACTAATTCTATTATAAATTAGTATATACTTGGATTACATCGTTTTTCATTCATTTTAAAATTATAAATTTAACTCTACAAAAATACTACTTTAAGTGATTTTGCAGCTGTCTAGTTTCTCACAAGAGACCCAGAGCAAAAGCCACATGAAGACCTCGATCTTTGACCTCATCTTGCTGCCCCTGACTCCCTGATGGAGCTCAGATCACCTTGCAAAGGCCACGTTTATAAAGTCTGAGACCTTGGGCTGACCCTGGAAGAGCCTATGAAAATTCATCAGTAAATAAGGAAGCAAACTGCATGAGCAATGAGATATGAAAATAACTGATTAAATCAAGAGCCCAAAATACCTATCTGGAAAGTGCACTTGAGTAACAACAAAAACATGCTAGTTAATTCAGAAATTCTGAGATCATTTAAGAAGTTCTAAAAGTCACACACTGCTAGATGGCCTAAGACTATAATCTCAAATAAACAAAAATAGATTCTTAAGGAATATGCATATTATAGGGGGGAAAAAAAGCTAGCTGTTTCTTACCAACAGACTGAGTTACACAGTAAAATATGCCAGAAAAAACAAAATATTAAAAAAAAAAACAAAGGAGAGAGTGTGGAAGAGGGTAGAATAAAGGGAAAGACAAAAGTAAGTCGATTACTTCTAAATAAATTCACAGTGTCTGTTTTCCAAAGCCACATTTACCCTGGCACTGAAGAACACAGGACCTCATTGAGCTCCAGTACCTCCCCGTGCTTGAACCCCAGAGCCAGATGATTTAAGCTGAGGCCCAGAAGGACGCCATGGAAGTATGAATCAAGGACAAGCAGACAACTCTCCTTTCCACAACTACTGGGAACTGAGAAGAAGGATCCAAATAAATTGGAAAATGCAGAAAGAGAGAGAGAGAGAGAGAAAAGATAAACTTTAATTGTGGAATAATGGCAACAAAGCAACACTGCCAAAGTGTTTTACCCCAAAAACATCTAGTTTAGAGAACAGAAAAATCAAGAATCATGAAATTAGTTTAAGATAACACTTCTCACAATTAGGTACCAAGCTAAAACCTCCCTGAAGGAAGACAGTAACATCCTGATACTCCAAGAAGTCTTACAAATAATTTTTCTACAATAAATCAAAAAGATAATTTGAGAATGAATAAAAAATAACACAAATTCAAGGTCAAAGAGTTTGTTCTAGGTGTTAGGTTGTCTATCATGACATTTTTAGAACAATAATTTATAAATATATTAGAATTCAGAATAAATTATAATACTACAGATATATTCGGCACATAGAAAGCTAGAAAATTTTAAAAAGATTAACCAACATTATGCAACTGAAATCTCAGTGTATCTCATACCCAATAAAATTATTTAAGTGATCTTGGTGTTTTTAACAACAAACCATAAGTAATTTTGACCATCAAATATGTGTTAACATTTCCACTGATTCATTCTGGTTTCACCTCGTATTTTTCTTAAATACTTTTTCTTTTTTTTATATAAAACATTATTGTAATAAATTCTTGTAACTCAATTCAAAATTTGCATAAGATTACTTGGACACAGCCGGGTGTGGTGGCGCACGCCTTTAATCCCAGCACTCGGAGGCTGAGGTAGGCGGAGCGTTGTGAGTTCGAGGCCAGCTTGGGCTACAACGCGAGCACAAGGCCGGCCTGAGCTACACAGTGTGACCCTGCCTCGAAAAACCAGGGCCGGGAGTTTGGCTCAGTGCCTTAAGCGCCTGCCCTGGCAGGCGCGAGGTTGTGAGTTCAATCCCTGGTGCCGCAAAAAAAAAAAAAAAAAAAAAAAGATTACTTGGACACCATCATATGAAAGAGCTATAGTATGGATTGAGGAAGTTCCTAATTTCCAAGGGTTTCAAAGTCAAGAATGAATGAACCTGTCTACATTCACTCCTAGTATGTTGTCACGTTCGCTAGATCTCTGTTTCAATTCTTTGTTTGGCTTTGTTTCTGCTTTGATGAGCTCAAATTTATTTTCTTTCATTTCACTTAATAGTGCTTCTTCAAGTTAAGCAGATGGAGAAGAGGGCCTTGAAAATCCAGGAAAATCAGACAAATAAACATATCAGCCTCTCTCTGAACAGAGCAGAGTTTTTGCCCTGCCAAGTTCCTTTGAGTTGAGTACACTTATGCAGTCAACTCACTATCTCTCACACTTGTTTCTAACATTCTTAGTGTTCAGAGAACATGGACACACATAAGATAAAAATAGTCATGATCTTTTATTTGTAAAAAAGCAGATTTCTTAATTCCTCACTTTCCCAGGAACCACAATATTCTAGTGACCACAATACACAGTGTTTATACTAGCCTCCATAGATTATCATAAGAATACTACAAACTTATTGACTGAAAGCAACACAGGCTTCTCTTCTCACAGCATGGGAGGCAGGAAGTATGGAACGAAAGTTCCTCAGCGGCTCTGACCCACCACACTTTCCCACAGTGAGCATCTTGGAAGAGGCCTAGGAGAAAGTCAGCCAGGGGTCCAGGTTACCCTGAGACATTCAAAGACTTGACTCTTTTTGGCTCTTCTTATGTATGGCATCACCTTTAACTCTGTGGACAGATGACAGTGCTGTCCCAGTATCCATGGCGAGAAAGAGGACATTAGAGAAGCAGTTTTCCATGTTAATTCATAAAAACGTGATCATAAACTTATCCCTTATTCGTTCTGTGCAATTTCAAAGGAGTTCTTGTCTTAACAAATGTTTTTAATTACTCTCATGTAGAAACAGAAATAAGTATAAGAATGCACCAATTTAAAAATTACTTGCCAGGAATGTGAACTATAGTAAATAGGGTGTTTTCAAAAGGTTTGTCAGTCCTGGACCATGAGATGTGAGCCAATCATATATTGCAGCCTTCTGTGAAATAAAAACACGGGAAAGAAAACTGAAATGAGTGTAGTGAGCCATGACTGTGTTTTGTGGTCTCACCACTTTAATGGAAAATTAAATAAATATATAATTTTTAAAAAGACATTTTCCAAAGTGATTTCTGGGGTGGAATTTGTTTGCAGGCTCACACCCTCATCTTGCAGGCATTATGTAGGAAGATAGGGAGCAGAAAATTACACCACTCAGAAATTGAAAATTATCGATGTCTGGATCCATTAATTCTTTCACTTTTTGATAATCACACGAGTGTTCTGAAGTTTCAAGAAAGACCTCTCATCTAACTTTCTCCTCTTGGTGGCTTGGAGACTGAATGTCCAAAGGTACCTCAACTTCACAGCCTTGAGATGACCAAGTAGACCGCAGAACACAGATGCCTTCACCGGGTCACTGAGTTCCTGTCAGAGTTGAGGTTAAATCAAATCTATCAGCTGTTTATTTTGTGTCTTTCTACCTTCTCTCACCACTTAACCAGTTTAAAATCTAGATGCAACAAGCTAAAGAAAAACGTAATAAAATGGAAACGCATTTTATTAGACACTGACGTAGGGCTTCTCATTTGTTCACATAGGTTACACCAGGAAGTAAGGTACCTCTCTCTCAATGTTGTCTGCAACTTAAAGCTTTCTCTCAGAATCTTAACTATTTCTCATAGCAATGACTTGCACCTTCTATTGTACATATCTGTGAATTTTAAGATATTTCTGCATGATATGTTTAGATAAAAGTTTAACATAATATTTCTGCATGATACATTTAAGTAAAACAGACACTCTGAGAAGATGTTTAATGAAGTTTCTTAGTTTCACATTGCCCCTATCACATCATGTGGTGGTGATTGGGGTTTTTCTCACCCTAATTTGAGAAAATCAGTATAGAAAATGCTGATAGCAGCCAGACCAAAGTCTTAGGCAACCTCAGGAGCCACCAGGAACAATGCTTAGTTGTACCCAGCATAGACCCCAACTCTCAAGCACGTCCCAGGAGTATCCCCAGTCCAGTTCACGATAAACACCAAAGATAAATTTGCCTACTGCAAAGCCCAGAGATTTCTCAGGCCCTTCTGATGCCTCTGTAAAAGTTATAGTATCTGGAATCCTCCCAAAGGGCCCTTCTTCATATATGTGGTAAACTGATTTTAGCAGATGCTTGAGTGGAATATTTTGAGTTGTGAAGCGGGGAGTCCTCCAAAGGGATTATAAGACCTTTGTCTCCCTCTTTTTTTTGTGCCTTAGCCATGAAATGAGCAAGACTGTTCATGCGCTCACTCTCATCTGTGATATGCCGCCTCTCTGAAGACAAAACCGGACCCTGGAAGTCATGGACTGAACCTTCACAATTGTAAGGGAAAAAAAAAAAAAAAAAACTTTTCTCTTTCTAAGTTGATTGTGCCGAATGTTTTGTTACAGTGCTGGAAAGCTGGTTCCTAATGAGATCTCCAGTAATACTGTTCTTCTTTCTCCATATGTTTTTCACAAATTTCATTTTTACTTCTAACTGATAAGGTTGGTTTCTGTTGCTTCCAAAAGCGATGTTCATACAGCATCCAAGTTGAAGGAAACATCATTTGGTGACTTGATTACTCTAGAATCCAGTAAAATAACTGCCATGAAGCAGGGACAGGAGTTTTCAGAGGACAGTACACATAGCAATTGATGTCAACTACCCAAAGAATTTATGGCCTAGGTAAGCCTCCTACTCGCCACCATTACTCACAAGACTTATTAGGATTTGTGCTTCAAAAGGACCTTAGTTTCTAAGTTAAAAGCTAAAAGAAGTTTCAAACTAATAGTTTTAGGATTAAACAGTGACCTCCCCACCTCCAACCAAATCTCATGACAGCTAGTAAATTTCAATAGCCACTTTCTCACTTTTCTTGAAGAACTTCCTCCAAGGCTATCATTACCCTCAAAAACTAATGTGGAGAGAGAATGAAAAATTTTTGATTATAGGGATCATTGATATCTATTATATGATTGTTTACTTTTGGAACAACTTTCAAAGTAAATACAAGCAACCTCACTTTAACATTCTCTGGTACTTCTATTAATCGCCATGTGCCGCCAGTCATGACATCTTTACCACATTGACCACTGTAGTGAAAGATGGGCAGACTGTGATTATACTCTAAAGGCAGAACAAACAACCTTTTCTGTCATATTAGTCATGAGGTGAGAAACAAAAGTAAAATCAATGACACCTGCTATACATTTAGATCTGAGCCACAAGAAAATTTGCAAAGATTTCTTCTTAGACGGAAATGTAGACAAAAGCAAGTTTAGGGGCAGTAAAAAGTAGGAGTAGAGTGGAAAATATTACAATTCTGGTGTGTTTTGAGACATCTCCCTGACAGTGGCTCTAGTATATGTGTGATTCTGGAGTGGAGGAGAGCAACCTGAGCAGGAGACACACATTCAGGGATATGGGGTGAAATTAAGCAGTAATTGTTTCAGTCAGTTGAAGACGGGCAGCGATGTGGCACCTAACCCCAATACACAACAGTCCAGAGATGAGTAGAAACCACCACCAGAAACCGAGAAGCAGTGTCCACCCAGGTGGGAATTGAACTGAGTTTGATGTCTCTCCACCAAGCAAATAGTTGGAAAATATCTTTCCAGTTTTAAATATAAAATTAAAATGCTAAGTGAAACAAAGCTCTCAGTGAGGGCTGGTTGATATTGAATGGTCCTAACATCGTTTCCTTTGTAGTATCACAGCTCTCCCTGTACTAGAAGAGTTGGAAAGTTACTTTTACAAAGTGGGTAAGTACTACATCCTGGTGGCCAGTTTGCTGCACTCCAAAGAAAAAGTTGTGTCAACCTTCAGAATATCTCTAAATATTATCACTGCCACACTATGATCTCCTTTCATTATCTACCTTCATTAACTCATTGTATCAATACTTTAATGAAAAACCCCATCTGTCTCAGTGTTTTCATTCTTCTTTAGGAAACAGGTTTCCACAGAATAATTTTTGCAGCATTATTGACATAGTTGATTAAAATTTCCAGTGCTCTGTCCTTCATTTGACAGCACTATCACACCCAGTCCATCCTCAACAGGATACAGCACTCAGGCCATGCCACTCACCACAGCAGCTCTGTGGTCTTGTATGCTCACATTCTTTACTTGCAGTCCTACAACTCTGCTTTCACTCCCCACCCCACCCCTGCCTATATCTGGTCACAGAAACACAGGAAAATACACAGAATCTTATTTGATTATTATAAAAATGTGTATTATCGTATTTGATTAATATTATTTTATGTCAATTACCATATTGTTCTGATATAAAACAATCTCTACTGACATTTGTTTATTTGCATAATAAATTTTGTTTTTTGCTTCAAACATGGCTGTTTTTATATGGCAGTATCTTTTGCAATAATTCTGATATATTTTAAATGGTGCATTAATAATTATTTATATGAATGATCAACTTGGGGCAAGTTTTTAAACTTTATCCCAAAGGCAAATATGTCACTCAATTTACCTTAGTCCAGTCCTTGTAGCAGGGACTCCAGGGACATATATGGCTGTTAAATACCTGAGATTTAGGCCATCACTCTCAAGAGAAAGCAGGTCTTAAGAAAACTGAAAACCATCGGTGAAGATACAGGGCTTCCAGCTACCACTCATCACTAAATCGCTCAACCTCCAAAACCAGGTTCCTAAACTGGAAGGGCATCTCATGCTATAGCCAGGGCTAGAGTCATCATGGGGATTTAATCTGAGCTTGCTGTTGATCAGCTGATGGCACCTTGTTGGGCAGCAAGGAGACACAAGGTCATAATGGGAGGAAGAACTCAGTGCATTCAGAGATCAGAAAGGAGGTATAGCGAGTAGAAGGAGAGGAGGAGGGGGATCATGGTAAGAAAGACAAATAGCAAGAAAGGGGCAGAGTAGGTGCTGTGTAACTACCTGGGAACTCATGAACATCCCAATTCTGACTGAGAGTGTAACTCAGTGACAGAGTACTTACCCAAGCTGTCAAGACCTGTCGAAGATCAGTCCTGTTCCACAAAAATAATCTCAGTTAGGATTCCCCTGCAGACTCTCTGTTTGCTCTACCAAGTTTACCTCACTCAGCAACCAGTGCTCTGTGTGCAGTCATATCCAAGGTCTACTCAGCCTGTCTCCCATGGCTGGCAACTTTACTGGTTGCCTGTGGTCTCGCAGAAGGTGCTAACCCACCCCCCACTCATGTGCCATTCTCATGACTATTTTCTTTCTCTTTACTTCTCCTCGCTACCTTTCAACTTGGCCTGGAAATGAATGGTTTTTATGGTCTGGAATCAAGTAATCTTTATACACACTGAGGTAGATTTTATTTTTGTACATTCCTAGTGATTACCTGTGAGGTTGTTCAACTTCACATTCTCTCTCCAGCTTGTAAATTTAGTGATCTTTAGGTCTCTGCAGAAGTATATTTGGATTTGTGCTTCTACCTATGCAGATAAATGTTCTAATGTTGTAAGTCACATGTGTCTCCTTCAGATGGTATTTCTGGATATCATCCAATCTTCCTTGATTTTATGGTTCAATGGTTTAATTCTCTCTCCCCATCTCTTTTCTCACCTCCCACCTTCAATCTTGTCCTCTCCTCACCTGAATTATTTTCCCCTTATTACTTTTCCTATCTGTCAGCTCTTCCATCTTATATTTTGTACTTATTTTTTGCCTCTCACTTTCTACCTATTTCTCTCTATTACATGCAAACCATTAAGAGTAATCAAAATTCTATAGTATTTTAACACAACACATTTGGATCCTGTGCACCAAGCACTGTTTTATAGTGTTGCTAAAAAAGTGTTTGTTGGGTCATGAGTTGTGTCCCATTTCCCTGTTTCCTCTTTCAGTATCCACTTTGACCTCTCCCACCCTCAATTCCCTTACCTTCTTCCCATTCCCTTGCACACTTACTCTACCCTTACCCTCCCCATCCTTTTTGAATATAGAAGTTACTATTCAAACTAAACCTCTGAGTTTTTCTATTTTAGTGTGTATGTAAGGATTCTATTTTATAAACAACTCTAAATGAGTTTTAAACATTGTTTTCTGCAATATTTTACATAAACCTAGCAAAGTCTCCACCAAATTTTTACTTTGGTCATGTAACGTAGATTCTCTTCTAGTTTATGAATTGGATAAAATCTCCATAAAGACTGTACTACTTTTCTACCTATAAATCTCTCCCTTCCTCTTTTGCTTTTACTCTCACATGTATCCAGGCAAAACCCTCCTTCTCTCCACCTTTTATGCCTGTAAAAATAATATCATAAAAAACTGACTGCTTTCATCTGTTGGACTTCATTTCTTTTTATTCTTCCATTTTTTCAATTTTTCCTGTTTGATTTATTTTTAAATCCTTTTTTATATTGTATCTTAGAGCCTTTTCTGTGGCATTTCCAATCTTTTGTATTCGTGGATGTTATGGTTTGAGTTTGGATGTCCCCGCAAAGTCTCATGTGGGCATGGGGCAGACTTCCAGAGTTTTTGAAAGACTCATGGTCCAATGCTTGGTTTATGGGTGTCAGTGCCACATCCAAGTGGGTGTGGCCTACCTTCAATATAAGGGACAGAAAGAGTCTTCTCTCCATGCTTCTCACATTTTGCTGTTGTTACTTGTGCTCTTTTCTGTCACTATGAGGTGTTGCCCTCTGCCATGTGCCACTTGCCTTGGAGCCAGTTGATTTTGGACTGAAATCTCCACAAACTATGAGCTAAAAAGTCCTTTTATTCCTTAATTTTGGGTGTCATGTATTTTTTGCCAGCAATGAGAGAAAAGTAACCAAGTCAGAATTGGTACCAGAGGAGTGTGGTTGTTGCTGTGTCTGTATCTGGTCAGGTGGTTCAAGAACCTTTGGGAATGACATGTGGGAAGAGTTTAGAAAGGTTCTGAGCTATTACCTGAAAGCATAGAGCCAGAATGGCTCAGGCTGATGTGTATAGGAGACTCTGGTCAGAGGTCAGAAGACCAGAAAACTAGTAAGGACCAGAGTTGGGAGGTTTTTGCTGGGAAGGAGAATTACATTGTTCGTTGGACTCCAGATGACATGTGTTAGGATTTGGCAGAAAGTTTGTCTGCATTTTCCTCTTGTCGAGAGTCTTTGATACTGAGATTAAGGGTTGTGGACTAAATAATCAGGCAGAAGAAATTTGAAGGCACTCGAATGTTGAGGAGGGGTCATAGCTATTGTTGATGGCTTTTAGACAGATTAATGTTGCAAATCAAAAGCAAAGAGCCCATCAGGATGATTTAAAGCATTGTGCATTTGGCCAGGAAAAATGTTTCAGTGAAGCTGCGGACTACAAGATAGAGCTGAGATCTGTATTGTTGAGAAGGAACAGGAGAATATAAAAGATGGCCTTAGGGTATCATAAGCAGCAGTGAGTCTTCATGCTTTGCAGCCTCAAAACTGCAAAAGTAAAAGACTTTACTTTGAGGACAAAGCTGAAGAGCACCATGTTCCAGAATGGCAACTGAGGCCACAAGAGGTCTCAGAATCCTAGCAGCTATGCCAAGTTCCAGAATCGTGGTGGCATAGAGAGTTCATTTCTTAGAATCAGGTTCAGAGTGCTCAGTGATCCAGCCACCAAATTCCTACCACCAAGAGAAGGAAAGCCTGGTTACTATTCCAAATAGCAAAAGACCTCAGCATCATCCACATGGTGCTGGTTTTAGGCACATGCAGAACACAAGAGTTCAGAAGATGAAAAGGCTTCCACCCTAATATCAGAAGGCCTGGGAGGACAAGCACTGTATCCATGAGAGGGCAGTGGGTGAAACAGTGAGTGTGAAGCCAAAGGTGCAGAGAAGACCCCAGAAGTTTGTAAAAGCCAGGAAAGTGGATTGTCTGAACAAAGGTTAAAGGATTGTGCAGAATACACCTAAGAGAGAAGCCATGGGGGCCACTATGATGGACAGTGCATATGGGTGGAGTTACACAAGACTTTCGAGCTCACAATTTACCACAAAGAGCTTTGAATATTCCACATGGAACTACAGGACTTAATCCTTGCTTTTCTGGATTTGGGACTTCCTATGGTCCCAATCCTTTGTAGCCCCCTGTTTCCATCTTTTGGAGTGGAATTTTTTATCTTCTACCATTGAACATTAGAAGTGTTTAACTTTTCATCTCTACAGAGGCTCATAGCATTTAAGACTTTACCTTAAATCTCAGAGGAGACGTTGGACTTGAGTCTAAGTAATGCTAAAAATCATAGGACTTTGGCAACACTTGGAGGTAGAATAAAGTTCTTTTGCATACAGGATGTGCATAAATCTTGGGGGAGCAGTGGTGGAATGTTATGATTTGAATCTGGACATCCCTATAAAGCCTAATGTGGTCAAAGGGGTGGGCTTCTAGAGTTTGTGAATGACTAACGGTCCATTACTTGGAACAATGGTGTCAGTACTACAAGCAAGTGAGTGTGGCATACCCACAATATAAGGGAAAGAGTCTTTTCTCCATGCTGCACCCTTTTGTTGTTCTTGCTTCTACTGTTTTCTGTGGCCATTAACTTTTACCCTCTGCCACGTGCCACTTTGCCTTGGAGCCAGCAGGTTATAGACAGAAGCCTCCACAAACTGGAAGATAAATAAACCTTTCCTTCCTTAACCTTGGGTGTCAGGTACTTTGTCCCAGCAATGAGAGAAAAGTAATCAAGACACTGGATTATTGTAAGAGCAGAAAAATTGCTAAAATAGCTCTACATTATAAACCAACGTGTGATTGGTACTTTGCAGGTACGTATTACCAGTAACTGTCCTCTGCTTGCATTTCAGTGCTAGGGATCCCTAGCAGCAGATCTTTCTAGCCCCACTAACCTTTAACACTCAGCATAAAAGCACAGGAATAATGAAAAATAAGTAAATAATATGTCTCAAGGTTTAATAACTCCTCCATAGTTGACTGCCTATAAAGTAGAGAAAGTGGTTCTAGGAAAGAACTCAGAAACCAAATGGTCAAATGTTTGAAGAGATCAAAGAAGAAAATGCATAGAATGTCCAACAAACTCAAAGAGGTTTCACATAAACAGGGGAATGTTTTCAACAAATAAGATGTTCAACACACTTAAAGAAGACACAAACAGCTGAATTCAATCAAGATATGAATGAATGTCCTTGGAAAGAACTTCTGGCTATACCAACCAATACAGCACAACTCCTGGAAATGAAAAGTACAACTGAAAGCTATGCCAGTCAACATGACCAATCAGAAGACAAAATATCAAAAGTTGAGGACAGGAATGATGTAGTAGATGACTTAGTGATACTCTTTCATTCAAAACAAAGCAAGAGAAGTTGATTTGAGGGCTCATAGAAGACTCTAAACTACATAACCTAAGCATGACAATGAAGGGCTGGACAATGAAGGGCTGGAAAAGAAAGTAAATATCTAAGAAGTTTATAACCTATAATATTGCAGAAAACTTTCCAATCTAGACAATGAAATAGAGATTCAGATGATAAGGGGTTTAAAATCCCAATTAGACAAGACCTAAAAAGAATCTCTCCACAACACTTTATAGAAAAATCTGAGAAAATCAGAACAAAGAATACTAAAACCATGAGAGATATATCAAGAAACTGAAAAGACAAACCTATGAGAATAATAGCAGATTTCTCAACAAAAATTTTAGGCCAGGAGAGCCTGGAAGAGTGTATCAAGTCAAAAAAAAAAAAACACTAAAAAAAAAAAAAAAAACCCTTTCAACACACCCTTTCAACACACACTGTAATACTATAAAAAATATATTTGCAAATTTAGGGAAAAATAAAGAATTTCTGTGACAAGAAGCCCTTTGAGAAGTCCATGACATCCAGTCCAGCACTACGTAGAGTTAAAATGTGATCACGGAAATAACTGAAAAGTCACTAACAGAAAAATAGTGCAATGATAGGAATTAGTCAACATCTTTCAGTAATAACTCACAATGTCAATGGTTCCACAAAAAATAATTTAGGGATGACGGACCACATAGTCAGAAATTCTAGACAGTCAAACCAATAAAGCCAGGCATTGTGCCACATCCTGTATCCCAGTATTTGGGAGGCTGAGGTAGGAGGATTCCCACAATTTCAAAGCCAACCTGCACTGCAAAGTGAATTCAAAGCCAGTTTGAACTGCATAGTTAAAACCTTTCTCAAAAACTACCAAAAAATTGATAACCCATGTGAAGACTGAAGGCTATGTGCTATGAAATACAAAATTATATTCATCATTATAAGTCAGTACACATTCTTAGTGTTCATATTTTAAAGCAGATGGGAATATTCAGAGAGACATATCACTATGGAACAAGCGCCAGAAAATGAAATGCTGCTCACTCTGGAGATGGAGGAAAAGGTCCACAGTCAAGGAATGAAAGGAACTCATGATACAGGAAAGGCAAGAGAGAGATTGTGACCTCCAGTGTACAAATGGAAAACACGTGACAATATGCTAATTTCAACCTTTCAGTCGGGTGTTGCATTTTGTGGGCAACAAGATACAAAAATAACTGGTTAAATCAAGAGCTAAAAATACCTACACAGAAAGTGTACTTGGGTGACAACAAAAATGCAGTAGTTAATTCAGAAACTCTGAGATCATTTTAGAAGTTCTAAAATTACAACCTACTAGATGGCCTAAGTGGGACGTTAGTCTCAAATAAACAAAAACAGATCCTTAAGGATTATGCATATTATAGCAATAATAGGCTTGCTGCTTCTTATCAACACACTGAGTTGCACAGTAAAATATGCTAGAAAAAAACAGTAATATAAAAAAATAAAACAAAGGAGAGGGACTGAAAGAAGGTAGAACGAAAGGAAAGGTTAAAGGAAACCAACTGCTTCTAAACAAATTCACAATGTCTGTATCCAAAGCCACATTTATCCTGATGCTAAAGAACACAGGACATGGTTGAGCTCCAATGTCTCCCCATGCATGAGCCATAGAGACAGATGACTTAAGCTGAAGGCCAGAAGGGCTCCTTGCATAGGTGAATCTAGACACACAGATAACTCTCCTGTCCACAACTGCTGGGAACTGAGAAGAGGGATCTAAGTAAATCAGAAAATGGAGAGAGGACAAATAAAGAAAATTTAATTGAGAAACAATGACTGTAGAGCTACACTGCCAAAATTTTTTATTCACAAACATCTGCTCTAGAGAACATAGAAATCAACAATCATGATACGAGTTTGAAATCGCAGTTCTAATGATTAGGTATGAATTTATAGCCTCCCTGAAGGAGGACACTAAGAGGCTAATGCCCTAAGCAATCTTACAAATAATTTTTCTGTGGTAAATAGAACACAAATTCAGATTCATGGCATCCCAAAGCAAAAAGATAATCTGAATATGAATGAAAAATGACAGAAATTATGCATCAAAGAGTTCATTCGAGGTGCTAGATTCTCAATCATTACGTTTTTAAAACAATAATTTATAAATATATTGGAATTCAGAATAAATTATAGTACTAAAGATATATTCAGAGCATAGAAAGCTAGAAAATTTAAACAGCAAGATTAACCAGCATGGTATAACTGAAATCTCAGTGTATTTCATGCCCAATAAAATTTTATAATTGATCTTGAACTTTTAAGAACAAGCCAGAAGACTTTTGACCATCAAATGTTTTAAGTTTTCCACTGAATCAATTTGATCTCACCTTATATTTTTCTTAAATACTTTTTACTTTTTTTTCTATAAAATACTACTATAATAAATTCTTGTAACTCAATTCAAAATTTACATAAGATTACTAGGATATCATCACATGAGAGAGAGATAGAATGGGTTGAGAAAGTTCCTAATTTCCAAAGGCAAGGTAATGAGGAATAAGCGAAACTGTCCACGTTCACTCCTAACAAGTTTTCATAGCTTCTAATCTCCGTTTAAATTCATAATTTGTCTTTGTTTCTGCTTTGAAGGTCTCAAATTTATTTCCTTTCATTTCACTTATTAGTGTTTTTATAAGTTAAACAGAAGGAGAAGAGGGTCTTCAATATCCAGGACAATCAGACACGTAAACATATCTGCCTCTCTCTGGATGAATGAGACTTTTCCACCTGCAAAGTTCTTTTGACTTGTGTGCTCTTATGCAGTCAACTGACTAGATCCAGAAATGGACTATACCTACCACTTTTTCCTAAAATTCTCAGCGTTTAGAGAACATGCACACATAAGATAAATACAGCCATCATCTTTTATTTGGAATAAAAGAAAGCAGAATACTTAGTTCCTCATTTTCCCACACACCACCGTATGCTACTGAACACAATAAACAGTGGGTGTGTTAGACTCCTTGGGTTATCATTAAAAATATCACATACTTTTGACTGAAAACAACACAGGCTTCTCTGCTCACAGCATGAGAGGCAAGAAGTCTGGAATGAAAGTTCTCAGCAGCTCTGACCCAGCACACTTTCCCACAGTGAGCATCGTGGAAGAGGCCTAGGAGAAAGTCAGCCATGGGTCCAGATTACCCTGACACCTTAAAAGACTTGGCTCATTCTGATTCTTCTTATGTATGGCATTGCCTTTTGCTCTGTGGACAGATGGTAGTGGTGGCCCAATATACATGCTGAGAAGGAATAAATTTGGGAAGCAGTTTTTCGTGTTAATTCAGAAAAATGTAAACATAAAATAATCCCTTGCTCATTTTGTGCTATTTCAAAGGAGTTTTGTCTTAAGAAATGTTTTTATTAATCTGATATGTAGAAACAGAAATAAGTATAACAATGCACCAGTTTAAAAAGTAACAACCAGAAAGTTCATATTTACTATGTAAATTATAGTTTTCTCTAGACAAAAAATGACAGATCTTTTCACCACTCAATTCTTTTGAATTGAGCGTCCTTATGGTGTCTAATCACTAGATCTGGGAAAATATTCTATCTAACACTGGTTTCTAACATTCTTATACTTCCCTTGGTAACTGCAGTTATCAGAAGTTCTTAACTAACTCCATTCCATCATGTTAATAATAGAAAAATTGTGAATTGGGACTTGTTTCTTTCCCTCATTAGCGGGGAGGTAGCTAAGTAGGGTGTATTTTGTCCTCCCAGACACTGATAGGGATGCATGCACGTATATTCTAGAACTCCTTGGGCAGAAGGGTCACAGCACTGTGGCCCCTACACAGGTCCATATTTTAGATAGGGGTCTTTCTAATCCCTACTGTAGACACCATAGAGTATATCTCTTTTTGTTTTCCTTCTAACACGGAATATATTTTATGCTACTTGCCTCACACAAAATGCCTATAATCCTGGCCTTGACTCCTCCCATGTCACTCAACCAGGGAACTTCTGGAGTGTGCCCTAGAGAAAATCTTTTCTTGCAAATCACACATCTAATAATTCAGGAGGAAGCAGCTGGTGCAGCAAGGCTCACTGGCCCACGGCCTGGGGAGGTTTCTGTATGAGGCTGAAGCACAGTGAGAGGGTAATCATAATACTGCTGACAATAGCAATCACCCACATCTTCTGCTTGGAGGTTGTTTATGGTGAGAGTGAAGTCTGACACAGACCCACTGCCACTGAACCGCTCAGGGGTCTGAGATGCCCGGGTGGATGCCCAGGAGGTGAGTAGCTTGGGAGCGTGTTGTGGTTTCTGCTGATACCAGGATAAGTAGTTCCTACTGTTGCTGCTCCAAAAAAGACTCTGGCTGGACTTACAATTGATAGTAATGGTCTCTCCTACTGCTACAGTCACAGAGCCTGGAGTCTGGGTCACCGTGATAGCGCCATAGGTCCCTGCAATCAGAAATAGAAAAGGGTCATCCATTCCCTCCCCCACACACACACCCAAATGCAGCAAAGTATCATACACACATTGCCATTTCTCATGTAAAATCATTTTAAAATGTTATTAAAAGTCAGTACATAATTAAGTCCTTACTGAGAATATTTTTTATCTGATGGTATCTTCAAAATATTTTTCAACTATACAGATATTACTCTGAAGAGATTTCAGTATTTAATTTCTCACCAGAGACCCACAGGAACAGGGCTAGGAGGACCTGAGTCTGGGACACCATCTTACTTATTCTGCCCCCTGATGCAGTTCCTTGGTCACTGCAAAGTCCTTGTTTAAAAGATCTAGGCAGGTGGGCTGGACCTGTAGGGGTTCATGCAAAATGAATGAAAGAGAAGCAAATTATATGGACAGTAGACTGTAAAATTATCTGACATGTGTCAAGAGACAAAAAAAATGATACTATCTCATGAAGTGTATTTGTGTGACTAGAAAATACACTGCACTCAATTTACTAGCTTTACAGTCAGCTTAGAAGCTCTATTATCACTAAAATTCAGTGGATATATTAAAGAAGAGTGTCTATACTATGTCAAAAAAATATTTTGAAGTGGATGCAGTATCCAAAAAAGGATGGCCTAGTATTCTCAGATTAATAATCCTGGTGAAATAATAAAACATAAAGAAAAAAAGAAAAGACTCAGAAAGAGAGAGAAAGAAAGGGGGGAACAGAGAGAGATAAGGCAGGAAAGAAAGAAGAAAGAGAAGGAAACAAATGAACAAAAACAGGCAAAGAAATACAAAATGACAGGACGGATAGAAGGAAGGAGGAAAGAAAAGAAAGGAAAAAGGAAGGAAAGAAGAAAAGGAAGGGAGGGAGGAAGGAAAAAGGGAGGGAGGGAGGGAGGGGATGACACTTAAGAAAGAAGAGCAACATCTTGAATATAATGCAAAAATAAATTTCAGACCAAAACTCTGTACACAGAAAAAATAAGACTTTAAAAGGTAATACATACAAAAACTGACAGAACATATAATCAATATTTTCACATAACCTGAGATGTTCATAAATGTTCATAAATTTTCCAGAAAGAATAAAAATGACAACAGATGAAGATTTGAAAACACCAAGAATGCTAGCCAAGGAAAAATGTCTTTTTGTTATTTAAATCTTTTCATGGCTGGATGACTAGCTCATCCTAAATTTTAACAATATATTTTGAAGTTTATAACATGTAGAAATAAAATGTATGAAGAGAGCAAAATTAAAAGGCTATCAGCATAATACTAAAAAGAATGCTAATGGGGGTATTTTATATAAGAGAAACCAAAGGTACCTTCGACAGAGTCACAGACTCGCACTGAGAATGTCGCCAACCTTTTCCTGCTTTCTGGTGTGCCCTCCTTCTACCTTGTACTAACACTTTCTTGTCCACCGGGTCATTAGTCCACGATTAAGAAAATAAGTGTGTGACTTAATAGGCTAGAACATTAAACACTTCGTTGATATTTTCACTTCTAAGCTCATATTTTTATTTATTATGTTTGTTTCTGTTTTGTTACTGAACTTAGTTACATGTACTGCGAGGAGCTGGTACAAGTACTTAACACATCTTATTTATTTTTCACTGCCTCTTTCCTTCCTTTCCCTCCTCTTCTGTCTATCTCTAGTCTCCTTACCAATATGCAGTGGATTTATCTCCTTATTTTGTATTATCAGTCTCATTTTGTCCTTTATACTTATACTTTACACTTATACAGTCTCATTTTGTCCTTTATATTTATACTTTGGATTACACACTTAAGCAAAACAATGTGATATTTATGATTGTGTGTCTCATTTGTTTCACCTTACAAATGATTTCAAGGTGCATTCATTTTCATGAAAATGACTTAATCCTTTTTCTGGTTCAGTACCACTATATTGTGCATAAATCCCACATTTGTTTTATCCATTCATCTGTAGATGAACGTATGAGCTGCTTTCAAAATTTAGTGCTTAGGAGTTCTGTTGTTATCAACATGTGTATGCATGAATCACTGCAATATGATGTCTTTAGCTCTTTTTGGAAGATAACTAGAGCAGGGAGAGGAAGGTCAAGCTGAATTTCTATTTTTAGATTTTTTGCAGAATCTCCACACAGATTTCCATACTAGTTGTTACATTTCCACCACCAAACTAGAAGGGTTCGTTTTTCCCCATAGCCTCACCAATATTTGGTATTATTTGATTTGTATATGACAGCTATTTTTTCTGGAAGAATAGAATTGAATATCAGTGTTCTTTTAATTTGAATTTTTCTCAGGGCCAGCGATATATATTTATTATCTGTTTATTCCTCTTCTAAAAACTGTCTGTTCCTTTCAATTACCCATTTTTGAGTGCCTGCTTTATTTAGAAGGTCTATTTCTTAAAGTTCTTTACATATTTTCAGTATTAGTCTTCTTTCTGGTGAGAAAGTTCAATGATGTTTTCCCATTTTACATGTTATCTTTTCCTTCTTTTGGCTGTTTCTTTAACTGCACAGAAGCATTTTAATCTAATATAATTTCATTTGTTGTTTTTTGATGTTATTTCTGGAACAATAGGAGTTCTGTTCAAAACCTCTTTATCTATACCTATGCCTTCCAGATTTTTACCTATATTATTTCCAGCAGATCAAGTGCTTCTGTTTTAAAGCCCAGGCTTTTGACCCATTTTTATTGTATTTTACCACATGGTGAGAAATATGGGTTTAGATTCAAACTTCTCATGTGTGTAACCAGTTTTCCTAATACCATTGGTTAAAGAGGCTGTCTTTCCATCCTCAAATGTTATTCACCTCTTTCTTAAAGATCAGATGAATGGGAGTGACCAGAGTTTCTGCATCCTCTATTTTGTTTCATGGATCCACGTGTCTGTTTTTCTTACCAGTGCCATGCCATTTTTATCACTGTTGCTTTGTAATGTATCTTGAAGTCTGGTATTGTGATGCTTTCTGCTTTCCTCTGGTTGACTAGGACTGAAATTTCTATTCTGTATCTGTTCTGATTCCACATAAATTTTAAGATGATTTTTCTGAGTTTTGTGAGAAATGCTATTGGTATTTTGATTGGTGTTGCATTGAATCTACATATCTGCTTTGGTAGCATAGAAATCTTGACAAAATTGATTATGACTGTCCAGGAAAAGAAAATAATTTTTTAGAAATTTTCTGATGTTACTACATTCTCTTCAATCTCCTTTTCATAATTTCATAGATTTAATCATACTGATCTTTCACTTTCTTGGTTAATTGCTAAGCATTTAATTTTTCCTTTAAACCGTTACAAACACTATTATTTTCCTAATATCTTTTTCGGTGGGTTCATTATTGGGGTGTGGATATTTGTGGCTTCTGATTGCTGCGTTTCATGTAATTTGTTCCAGAGGAAAACACGCGCCACCTGGTGAGAACACACAAGGAACATAATGAACAGGTTCACAGAGTAAGGAGCTGAGGTTCTTTGCCAATAGCCAGCAAAATTAACTCCCAATCAATGAGTAGTTCATGTTGAAAGCCACCAGTGAAGTAGTTGGATGACTGTAACTCTGGTAGACAGCAAGGTTTCAATTCAGAAAGAAATTTTGATCCAACCGTTCTCAACCAATATGAACCATTCCCACATTCTTCACTCACAAAAATAGTGAGATAGAATAAAATTGTGTTCTAAACTGCTGCTTTTGTAGTCAATATTTTTGCACAAAAATACAAAGGTTATGAATAGATGTAATAAGGGAAATAAAAATATGGGCATATATATGGATGTCTTTGAGCTATATAAAAGTACAACAATATTTTACAAAGTGAAAATATACATTGACACAAAATATATGACAATAAGACCATGTAAGTCAGAAGGAAAGAAATGAAAGTATTGAAAAGTCCTTGAAGTCCCATCAAGGCATAAAATGCTAGTATATATGTCTTTTTTGCCAGTAGAAAGATTATACTTTGCCAGTAGAAAGATTTTACTTTGCCAGAGAAAGATTTTACTTTGTGTCTTTTGATTTTTGATTCATTAAAAGAAGAATTTTTAAATGATGCTATTACTGAGGTAAAATGAAAATGGAATTTATTAAAATTTTCCAGTTCCATCCTTCTCTGCAGCAACTGCATGGGCCATGCACTCTCAACGGTGCAAATACTGCATGGTGGAATTTCTGTCACTTTGGGTCCTCAAGCGGCTGTATACAGCAGAGCACATTCCTGACTCTGGCGATGAACAAGTTTGTGGAGAACAGTGTTTTCAAACAATTTGTCAGTCCTGGACCATGAGATTTGAGCCAATCATATATTGCAGCCCCTCTTGTAAAAGAAAAGGAAACTGAAATGAGTGTAGTGAGCCGTGACTGTGTTTTGTTGTCTCACCACTTAAATGGAAAATTAAATAAATACATACTTAAAAATAAGACATTTTCAAAGGTGACTTTTGTGGTCAAATTTGTTTTCAGGCTCACACCATCATCTTGCAGGCATTATGGAGGAAAATGGAGAGCAGAAAATTATACCACTCAGAAATTGAAAAGTCTTGATGTTTGTATCCGCAAGTTCTTTCACTTTTTGATGGTTGCACTAGCTACTGAGCTATATCCCCAGTCCCAGAGATTATGACACTTTGGTTCCCTCTTCTTTCATGCCTTAGACATGAGATGAGCAAGCTTTGTTCATTCACGCACTCTCTCCCGTGATGTACTGCCTCTCCAGAGACAAAACCAGGAAGTCAGGAGTCATGGACTGAAACTTCACAAATATAAGAAAAAAAAATCTTTTTGGTTTCTAAGTTGATTGTGTCAAATGTGTGTGTGTGTCTGTGTGCGTGTGTGTGTGTGTATGTTTGTATACCAGGGATCAAATTCACAACCACATGCCTTCCAGGCAGGTGCTTATTGCTAAATCCCCAGTGCAGCAAATGTTTTCTTACAGTGCTGGAAAGCTTATTCACAGTGAGATCTCCAGTACAACTATTCCTCTTTCTCCATATGTTTTCCACAAGTTTCAGTTATCTTTCTAACTGATAAGGCTGGCATCTCTTGCTTCCAAAAGCAATGTTAATACAGCATCCAACTTGAAGGCAGCATCATTTAGTGATTTGATTATTCTAAAATCCAGTAAAATAACTTCCATGAAGCAAGGAC